>JAUESE010000098.1:4560224-4570276 GCA_032274725.1 Malacoctenus triangulatus
CTCGTCCTGGTGTCCAGGGTCCCGGAGGAGGCCTCAGAGATTGTAACACACACACACACACACACACACACACACACTCCGACCCCAGCACTTAGGATAAGTTATGGAACGATGTTAAAAGAATACAAAATGTTGAAAAATATAATCGTACTGACTTTTGACACTTGATAATATGCTGAAAGGTTTTCAAGTTTCTGAACAAAGCTGTAAGTCGAGTGCACAAAGGATCAATCATTTGCAGTGTGACAATGGAGGCTGATTTCCAGTATGTTCAAAGGTTACCATAAAACATCAGACTGTGCTTTTACCTCTCTCACTGCATAGATTAAAACACATTTGCAATTGTAATAAGGCTGCAATTTGCAACGCATTGCAAACCTGTGCACGATAATAGTTTCAAAACCTATGTGGGGCTCTCTTTCATATTCTTTAATGCTGGGGGGCAGGGGGTTCTTTCTTTACATGATTTCAGGTTATCTTTCATAAATCAGTGGTTGATGATCTGCACCAGAAGACTTTTGAGTTGTTTTGTTCTCGTTGTTAGTAGCTGAAGCAATACATTTGTTTGGTTTTCTGTTAAAGGTGGTGCAGTTATTGCTTTATCCCATTGTTTCATTAATCCCAAAAGACCTTTGTCCGTCCGTATACCTTTTTATTCTGTGTAATCCTCTCCCTGTATTGATCACTCTTTTGCAACTCGTTATGAACAGTTCAGTGGACATTTCCCCGAAACCGAGCCAATTTCAGTGATTTCCCTTCACAATGGCATACCACCAACCTGACTTCCCTTTTCAATAATTTGCTTGCATAAAAACCTCTTTGTGCAAGTTTCTTTTTCATTTTTTATTTAAGTAATAAAGGATGGCAGCGTTGGACTGCTGCACATCTCTATTGAAAAAGAGATATTTTATCTCTGGGGGGTTGCCCCGGCTGAAAAGAGATGGAATTAAAATGAAATTCGGAGAGCAATCTATTATGGGGAAGCCTTGTGAGCCAGACAATCTTGTGAGCAGAGCATGCCCAGGCACCCCGTCTGATGGGAGGCTTGGGATACGGCCACTTTGGGGCAGTCGGCTCAAAGACGGTTGCAGAATCTCCTTTGCGTTTTTCAATTTTCAGGATTTCCTTGCTCGCTGTGCTTTTGACGGACTTTAGATTAACCTCAGTAATACAGAGGTAGATTTCTTTTTTTATTCAGTGCGCAGGCCTTTTTCCATGTCATTCTATGATTACAACAAAACCATGTGAATGTTTTGTGGAAATTCACTCATGCAAATCATTAGACGAATGCAGCCTTTAATTCTCTACTAAATATCCCTTATAACTCTGTTACTGGGTGTTACCGCAGCGAGTGCAGATGTTAACACACAAGCAGGAGCGCTGAAACATGGCAGGAACATTACATTTACTGCTTCGCCTCTGGTAGTCACATAAAGACATATAATGTTATGAGTGTAATTAGTGAGGTCGATAAATGGATTTATGTCAGGATTGATTGCGTCTAGCTGGACAGACAACAGAAAACACTAAAGTCTTTGTGTCCAAATGTTGTTTGTTCTCTTCCTTTAGTTTCAATTCAGAGGACACAACTGCAACAACGCTGCTTTAGTTTTCAGTGTATCTGCATTCATGTACAGGGGTTGTATGTTACCGTGGTAACCCAATGATCTTGCATGCATAGATCGCCTGTATAGATTTCTGCTGAGAACGTTTCCCCGGCTGCGTCCAAGGTCACTACGTGGCTTGTGTAAATTTTGTGTTTATCTTTGGGAATAATGCCGACATCACATCACAAAGACACCCCAATTTATCTCATTTGTGGTTGCTTCAAAGACAAACTGCAGAGGAGTATTTTGCCTGTTTATTGTCGTAGTGGTTCAAAGCCAGGGGGTACAGATCTCCTTTTTGGAGGGTGCACAAAATTGCAAGTTGGCAGAGGTTGTTATATTAGGATTTTCATATTTGAAAAATACCAACAAGAGACATTTTAGAGCAGTGATGACTAACTATCAATTCCTTTTTTCTCGATCTTAAGCTCTTGTATATTTGTGGGAGTGGGCGTGTTTCGTGGCTTTGCTGTAATGTTTCCTAGATGAGGGTCCGCACAGTTTCTTAAGAGGCAAACTTCAGGGGGGGGTGAGCTTCAGGGAAAAAGAAGTTAAAGAAACATAGCATGGACACTTTCTAACATCAGATGCAATGTTGTTGCTGTTTGCATTAAACCAGGTGCACATTAAGAGTCGACGTCGGGTAGTGATGGTCTCGTTGACTCTCATGTCTTCCCAACAGCTGTTTCTTGTATGTTACTCAAAAGTATGCTTTCACCTTTTTCTCCCCATAAATCTTTTTCACTCTTTCTTTAAATATCCAATTTTCAGGTCTTATTAGAAACTTTCCCAGTCTCACCCTAAAAGAAGAATAATATATTTAACTTTGCGAGAGAAGAAGAGTGATAAAGCCTTCCTGCTCCTCTCTCTTTTATTGTCCTCTCCATTTACATACAGGAGTCGGGCTGAGGATCAGGAACACCTATAAATATAGTGCAGTCCAGTGCAACACCACCATTTATTTTGTGGGAATATTAAAGACTTCATAAAAGTAGATTTTACAGCAGAAGGGTTGTAATGGCTCGCATTAGACTGAACAGGTGCAGATAATAAAGCAGCCACTGACTATACCCCTTTGCGTTTTAGACACAAAATCTCACAAACTGGACTCTTTAAACGTGCCAAAAAAAAGAAGAAATACAAAACTGCCTTACATGGCAATGCTGCATATTGAGTATACACATATACATGCACAATAATACAAGGAAAAGATGAGTCTGAGTGACTGTTGCTGGTGAGTCAAAAAAGTCCACCATTTGTTAGCCCACCTGTTGTTACAGTCCACGCTTGATACTTCTCTGCTCAATCTGGCATTTGGAGGCCAGAATCAAGAACTGTTTGTGCTTCAAACAGAGGCGTATTTAAGAAAATAAATGAACAAAAGGTAACAAAGTCCAACTGCAAATTACAACTACCTCATTGATTGTCTTGGGGAGATTGTTTCTCTGCATTCAATACTTCATAATCCTTGGGGCTCATAGCAGCAATGATGAAGCCTTGGCCTTAACTCTCCCCACCTCAGACTCTTGACAGTCCACGGAATCAAACCAGTGTCCCTCCAGTCACAAGACCGCTTCGTCCAAGCCACCGCCGCCCAAAGTCCTTTGGCAAGTTCAGACTGGATCTCAGGTTGCAAAACCTCCTTCTTGAATGATTATGCCGATGTGCCTCCAAAGTCTGCTGCTACACACACATGGGCTGGCAGTAGTTCATCACCCAGCTGCCCTTTGCATTTAGCTGGATCGCACACACACAACTTTTGCAGCGCAGAAGCTGGAATTACTGCTTTACTCTGTGAAGTCTGTTAAACTTGAAGGAGCAGTGTAACACTGGAGCTTTTTCCCCAAAATCCCTCTCCATCTGTGTCCTTCCCCAAACGGAGAATGTACTGACCCCCCATCTACTGCACATAATCATCAAGGAGTTCCCCATTCAACAGCACTTAAAGTAATTCAAACTTTCCTTTCAAGCACCGGGGACTGCTGCAGCTGTCATTCATCACTCTGAGAGAAATAGCTCAGACACATGATTTTGACAATATAAAGACTTCAAAACCAGATGCTTAATAGCATACTCGACTTTCTGTGGCCATTACTGTATTTTAGCTTGTGACTTGGATCCCGTTTTACCCAAATTTAACAGTGATGAGTTGCATATGAAAGGTATTACAAAGTGCCAACGTCTCCTTCAATGTAGATTTAAAGCAAAGTGTGCACACACACTCTTAGTTTTTTTTTGGTTTCTTTCAGTTGCTTTTCTGAATTACACAAACTAGAAATTACCACCACTTTATTTTTCCACTTTCACAAATACAACTTTTCTTCCTGCTTATGTATTTGTCTTCAGCAATCATATTCATGACTCTCCAGGACCGTTTTCATCACTTCATGTCCTCTTCAAATTCAAGCCCTTTTCTCCCTCGTTCAAGGTATATTTATGATGAGATGAGTTAGTGCTCACACCAGCATGCAAAGCGAGTAAAAAAACAAACCAAAGTTTTCCCCATCTGTGCTCATTTTAGACTGAAAATGAATTGGCGCAAGACTCCACCATTTGAAGCGTTTTAGTGTCTGCTATGTGGGGCTATTTGATTTGGACACCAGCTCTTGGCAGCCTGGAGTTTATACAGTAAATGACAGTTTTGGCTGCAGCGGCCAGCAAGCGAAAATTGGATGAGTTTCCCCTCTTTTCCCTCGTTCTCTCCCTCTTGGCACCCTGGCTAATGTTGTGTTTAGCTTTCAGTGCAGGTTTCATCTTGTTTTGGGGGACATGTTGACTCTTGCAAGACGGTCTGACAAACAGGCGAAAGGAGTGAAAAATCGCAGAAACAGGAAGATGATGTGCTGAAAATACACTTTAAAATTCTTACAAGTTCTGGTTGTTGCTCACAGTGACGGTCAAATGAGGTTTTAGTTAATTTGGTGCCTTCAGACAGAAGAAAATCCATTTGACTATTGTAGTTTTTTGATTTTACAAAAAGAGAGAGGTTTCAGATGTTGCACTTCATTGTTTTGTTTTTTTTTCATAAAATTTTATTTTGACCTCAAACTTGTAGCAAACCATACCACAGACATTAATGATCTAACCTCATTGATTCTTAATGAGGATAACATCACACCTAAAAGTTATGTTGAACGAGTTTCCTTTCAATTGTGCCTCTTTCCGAACGTGTCGTGTTGTGATTGACAATTTGAAATCTTGAAGTCCGTTTCCTTTGCGTTGGCCCACAAAATGATGTCAGTCCTGCGGCACTGTTTAGTCCCAACAGTCTCTCTATTTCTGGTGGTGGAAAGTGTGCAAAGTGGGGCTTTACAGATGGTAATGTCACTATGCTTCATTAACCTCCCATCATCTTTTTTTTACTGCAGCATACATCCATAAAATCTTCCCTTAGGTCTGCACCAGTTCACTCTGACTTGTGGCTATTATCTGATCGCATTGGTGGGGTGACATTTTGGCCCTGTCTGATTCGCAACCGTGCCTGTGGAAAGGTTTAATCATTGCCGGGGAGACAATATAGCCTGGGATCATTTGAATATCCTTGCGAGATTTGTGTCAACACTGGTTATTCAGAAGAACTTCATGCATTCGCACAGGAAACGACAACCGCAGTCCTTTCCCAAATGTCCAATTTAAACATAGTGATTACTTGCTGGAGCACAAAATAGCAGCGGATGCAGCATCAGTTAGAGCGTTGGCCTTGGTCACTTTCTCCCTGCTGATAAGTGAGGGGATGAGGGAATACTGGTCAGCACCACTCGGTTATTAGTGGAGACCAGCGGCTGTCCTGAACTGAACCCTCGTTTTCTTCACTGATTCAGGAAAAAAAGGCAAACCAACACTTACAGACGAAAAGATTTTCTACAGCCACGCATGCACAAGCTCATCAAGGCACGTTTAATGTTTTCTTATCAACAAATCCAGTTGTTTTTTGGTGTTAAAGGGTTTTGTTTTTGAGATGGAATACATTTGATAACGTACAGCACTGCTCTGCTGATTCATGCTCTGATTTATACTGTATGACTGCTGCTGGTGTAACACGATTCCTTGAATCACGTTCTTGCTTTCCTTTCTTTGATCTCACTAATCGCTGTGACACAAACCTTGTCCCGAGGAAAGCAACTTATCTCAAAGTTAATCCAGGCTCATGTTTTCTAACCTCCCAACTTCCCTCTGTTGACAAGGTCTAAGCCCACCAGGCAAATGATTTGAAAGTGAAATCATTATGCTTTATTCATCTTGATAGGTTCTCTGGAGCAGAGCCAAAAACATATGTACAAGCTTCTTACATTAATCCTAAAAATTCTGGTATTTTTATTCACTTACTATCTCTGACTGCTGTCAGCTCTTTTTTGCAAGAACTGCTGGTAAAGCCCAGTTAAACCTGACATATTTTGGGTGATGACTTTATAAGTTGCAGAGCCAGTGGATGGTTTTATGGGACTCGATGAAACGCGGCTTCTCAGATCTCTAGAAATTGAGCCAATTAAAGCCGTTTTATTTGCAGAGCAAACGAGAAGATAATGAAGTCAAACAACAGGGTTTCAGCACCTGTGGTGCTCGGACCTTTGAGGAAATGTGTAATGTAAAAGCATAACTCAAGATCAATTTACATCAAGCTTATGGCAGTTGACCCTACTGCCATGCAGCAGTCTGAAAAACACCTTGTGCCAGTCATTAGACGCTAATGGGGTGACTTTCAGAATTGGTACAGCATGCTCACTGAGTCACTCGGTCTGTCACACTCACAGCTTCAGGCAAATTTGCATACTTTAGGTTGTTGCCACAGCATCCTGGTGTTGTTTGTTAAGAGGACTGATGACTTGCATTTCACATAAAAGTCTCCAAGCTGATTTTGAGAAAAGAAAGTTTGATAGTTTGGCAGTGTGATAGCAACTAACATCACAGCTTTACGTCACCAGCCCATTGCAGTGCTGTAGCCAAAACCGCCTTTCACATAATTCTGATGAATGTGCCATTGAGTGTCTGATGTATACATCACTTTTTTTCCCTGTTTCCAAGGATCTAAAGTATAGTCTGGTAAAAGTTGGCTCTGACATTTTTAAATATGCAGATGGCATAAAGACTGAAATTCATAAGATTCTAATGTGGCAATATTTACTTGCAGGGTCGTAGCACTGATTGGACAACTGGCAGGCGTCCAATCAGTGCCACTGATGTCACCTAAAGTCAGCTCTGATTAAAGTTTATTAAACCTTCGAAAAAAAGCTATGAAAAGAAGGAAATGGAGCCAATTGCACTGCAGATTTCATCAATACACAGGGCATTTACCTCGTTCATGAACAGCATGTCATGAACTCATCTGAGGCCTTATGAAAATGTGCTTGCTGTTTTTTTCAACGCTGACTTGACTCTCTTTTTTTGTGTTGTTTTGTTGGAAGCAAATGCCAAACAAACTTCATTCACACAGCTACCATAGCTGCATATATACATGTGCAACAATAGCACTTCATTTTGTCCAAATCTTTCTTCTTTTTGACTCTTGGGAGGAATATTAACACACGTTGCATACAACTGAAAGTGTTGATTATTTTCTTTGCATACAAAGCCCTGAAAATTGTGTAATTTCATCCCCAAATTCTCAATAACAGCTCATAATATTTGCATAATTTGTTTGGGAGTTAATTTCCTCTAAATGTCTCTCTGTGTGCTCTCTGGTATTTGTAACATTCCCACACTAAATCACATAAATGTTGAAATGTCAGCTTTGTTGATCGTTTGTTGGTTTTGTTTTGGTTCCTCCCAACCCCTCCTAGCAACACAACTGAGTATTAAATGCTAAAAACGGAGCCATAAACATATGGCATTGGTTTTCAAGTGCGACACAACCAACATTTTAAAACATTTTTTTCCTCTATCTCTCTTTACCCCCCCCCTCTCTCTCCCTCTCTCTCTCTCTCTCTCTCTCCCTCTCTCTCTCTCTCACCCTCTCTCTGTCTTGAGAAAACGGCCACTTCACAGCTCTAAATCTAATCCAGCTAACATGTGGCCAGGAATGTGTTTTTGGGGCCAAACTATGTGTAATGACACACATGTGTGAAAGGGCAACTCTAACCATGGGGAGCTAAACGAGCAAGCTTTAGGTGGCTTGACCTTTGAACCGAAACCAAAGGCTGGTGTGATGGAGCTCCCTCTAATGAAGGGCTTCAGAGTGGAAACCGCTGTACCTCCTGTCATTTACAGAAATCACTCTTAAAATATAAAAGTGTTCACCAAGAAAATGCTTCTTAAGCTCTTATTTACCCGGAGGAAAATGAGTACACACATGCACTCCTTCAGCAGAGCTCCACTTAACACTCGCAGTGACACTCTGGAGCTGCCCAGTCGTCTTCCGTTGGCCATTAGGCAGCACTGCCGAAGCAGCCGGGGGTGGAGGAACTCACTGAAGGTGCAATTGCTGGAAGTCCAAACCAGCATGCTTGGCATCTTGTGTATTCAAAGCCACACATCAGTGAATCCCCATTTTTACACATTTCCCATGAATGTTAGCCTTCAAAACTAATATCTGTTACCACATTTTCTGAATGCTTTTCATGACACATTTTTAATCCCGTCCACAAGCTGTGACGGCTCGACGACTGAGTTGGAGCATCTCCAAAACTACAGCTCTTGCAAGGCGTCCTCGGTCCAGTGGCCAGGTCCTTTTAAAAAAAGTGTCTCATGGAAGGAAAAGCTGTGAACTAGCAACACGGTCATGAGGGGGCACAAGGGGTGTGAAGGCTGCCCAGTCTGGTCTGAGCTACTGGGGCTCAAACTGCTGCAGAAGGTATTGCCAGTTCTGATAGGAAGCTGTCAGAGCACAGTTTGCTGTGTATTGGGCTGGAAACCCCAGACCAGTCAGTGTGCCCAGGTTGACCCCTGTCCAATGTCGAGAGCACCAACAATGGGCTTGGAAGCATCAGGATTGGACTGGAGAACAATCATAGATGGTAGCCTCGTCTCGTGCTTGACATGAATGTCAGCATGTTTGTGTGGAAGCAGTGTGAAACCATGTGGACATTATTTTGACACTCACCACCTCCCTGAGCCTGCCGGAGCCTTGTTTCAGACCACAGACATTTATTTGAAGCGCCGACAGACAGAGTGCTGCCTGAACAGGATCATTGAAAATAGTTAAAAATTATACATTCTTTTATATAATCATATCGTAAAAGTGTTTTCCTATGCTAGTGTTTTTTCAACCTTTCCGAGACACATTTTTTGCAGTAAAAGGATCCAACAGCACACTAAGTTTTAATAAAAAATGACCGTTTGTGTGCAATAACTTGAGCTTTTGTCAAGAAACAAACCTTTGGAAATTGTTTTGATTACAATCAATACGTTAGATTTAATGGCAGTAAAACAGATGTGAGACGTGGTGGTTTTCTCAGTCGCTGAGATTCGCTTTAAGATTCAACTGAATTTTACTGCTTGATCCAAAGCAAATTCAGAAAAAAGTTGTTTATTTTTCTGCGGCACATCTGTTGTTCCCCACGGCACATTATTGTGCCATGGCACAGTGGTTTAAAATCACTGTTCTACACAAGTTTAGTCAGGTGGTCCCAATGTTACAACTGATCAGTGTGAAATCGGTTGATGATGGCATGAACTGTCTCAAGCTGCTGCGGTCCTGGCTGTGGTTTTGAAAACCATGTTGGACGGACGACCACAAGATGAACACACACATATTGGGTTCCCAGATTATGACTCCTCGTGACTTTTCCTTGACTTTTCCCCCAGTGCCACCAATGACACTGACATTTACTGTTTTGGACTGAAATGTCTCATCAACTGTCTGATGGTTCGCCATGGCATTTGGGACACATATTCACATCTTCCTCAAGACAGATTTTAATAAATTGCCTGATTCCCTGGCTTTTCATTCAATGCCAGCAGGTCAAAGTTTTATTCTCTGCAGTTGTTCAATTCATAGCTTTAAAAAAAAAAGACAACGCCCTTGAACCAAAAGGCCTCACAGGTACATTTTGTTGAGCATTAATTAACAGGCGTTGGCATCCCCAGATAACAGCCTTGCTCCAGTGCTTACCAGGAGAGAGTCGAGCAGCATAAAGACCCTCAATCTGTTGTTCAATATCCAAAGCTGGTCCTCATGAAGGCAGGAAAGCAAGAACACGTACACACTTTTTTTCTTTACTTAAGAGGAAATGACTTTGACTTACAATGTGCAGAAACCTCCCTAAACCTTAGTCAAACTTACTACTTACTAAACTGTCACCCCCTTCCCCAAACTCAAGTCTTGACCTTTCGTGATTTACATTAGTTAGTTGCTTTCTTGTCCTCAAAGGAGCAGCGGATTCCCACAGCGAGAATGTGTAAACAGATTTATGTCTCCACACTATGAATAAAGCTACCACACACACACACACACACACACACACACACACACACACACACACACACACACACACACACACACACACACAC
>JAUESE010000098.1:4573460-4586205 GCA_032274725.1 Malacoctenus triangulatus
ACACACACACACACACACACACACACACACACACACACACACACACACACACACACACACACACACACAGAGTTTAATCACAGTGTTAGCATGCTGGCACACAGTCGTGTCAGATCCTCTTTCCTGCCCTTGCTGGGTCAAAAAGCACAGAAGCAGATGAGATGATGGATTATAGTGGAAACTCTGTCTGGTTGTGTGGGTGCGTGCGTGCTTTTGCATTTGCATTGGAAAAACCTTTATATTTTTAGATGAATATACTTTTTTTTAGGTTCTTAGAAAGCTATTTTATACAGTTTTGAGGAAGGTTTAGTCTGAACAAATTAAAGTTAGGCTTTGCGTGTGTCTCACTGATTTTTTTTTTCCTTTTTAATGCCCCCCCCTAAAGTCATGCGACTGTGTGTCTACAAGCACTTGATGATTTTGTCTTTGTTGACATTGTCGCATTTATTTTTGGCTGACTTTGAATCTACACGCCCATTTAACAAACGTCTGCTGAAATTACAAATGAATTTAGTATGCCATTTCATTTAATTAACATTTCCCAACCTTTCGTACTAACCTTTTGATTGAATCATTCGGGGGGAGGGGAGGGAGGGGGCGAGGAAGACTGGGTTGCAACAAATATCAGGTGACTTTTGGTTGCTCAAAGTGACACTTTTTTAACTCGTTCTGCCGCGCTCTCTCTCTCTCTCCCTCCTGCTGGCTTTGGTCGCGGTCGCCGCTGGCTCGGATGACCTCTGAGGACCTGTGTAATTAGAGGGAGTGAAGCACATTTTGCACTGGTCAAAGGAAAGGCAAACTTAATTTCAACTTTATTTCAAGTCAAAGAAGGGGTACACATTTCATTAGGAGTTGTATGATGAAGGTCGATATTTGGACATGAATGAAATAGATTGCTGAAGGCTTGATCTTCGGAACAATGACCTGTAAATACAAAAAGTTAAAAGTTAATAATTGCCTCACCAAGGTTGTACGTAAAGTTAAAAAACATCTCTCAGCTATACACAAACACACCCAAACAACAAAATGATTGAGTTTCTTCTTGCAAGTGGCCGAGCTTGTTTATTTGTACACTGTCATGTTTTCATTCTGTGATAAAAAATAACAAATACAAAGTTACATTGTACATAAGTCACAATAACAGCGATTTCAGTTCAATGCAAGCTATCAAACAAGCTACTTGGTTCATTTCAAGGCACGTAAAATCCTCGAGACAGTCTTGGTCAAAATTGACTGTTTAAGTTTTGTTACTTTGTTTTTTAAATGTTAAGTTGTAGCTGGATATATAGATATGTATTTTTGCACTCTCTCTTAATTGTCTGTTTTTCCTGTAATTTGTAGTCCTTTAGCAGCATTTAGGGGCATGGATTTGAGTGTTATTTTCTTGTTTTCTTATTGTCTGCTGGTGTCGAGTACAAAGCACACCGTGGCTGTTCAAAAACAGGGTCCTTGGTGTCTCTTTTAATTGTTGTCAGAGTTGCCGTGACGGCAGTTGTTTTTGTGTCCGGTGTGCTCTCGACACAACATAATGACACAGCGTCCCTGGCGTGAGGTGTTTGAAAGTCTGCACACAAGTTCATCTTTGTGTGTGTCTCCCTGTGTGCCTTCGTGTGGAAGTGTTTGAGAGTGTTCGTGTCCACGATAAGAAGATGGAGGAAGATAAATGGTTAGAGATAAAGAAGAGTATGCAAATACAGGCCAGTGGAGAAGCATACTGTATATTTTATTTGCAGTGGCGAAGCTGCCAAAGGTGTGTCCTTTTCACACTAATGACTTTCGGTGTGCGAATGAGGGAACAAGAGAGAGCGTGATGATGATGATGATGACGAAGCTGTTTCATAATGGCTCAGTTCTTTCACCTTATATGGGGTGAAACGTAAGAGTTCTTGCTTGTTCCACATTTCCTCACAAAATAAGCAGCAGGAGATGCAAACATTGATAAAATTAAAGAAAAGAAGTTCAACAACATGAGTGAGGATATTTCGGTTATCGCAAACCGTAAGGGATTAAAGAAAGGCGATGATTAAAGTAATTAAACCCACATTGAGGAATTAACCACGGAGGGTGACTCGTTCTAATCATACAGAACTCCACTTGCTTTACTTCATGCATTTAAAATCCTCCATAATACATATTCTGCCTCTGTTTTTGCAGTTAAATTTGCAGGTCGACACGTCCTCTGCAAAGAACTATTGATGTACGCTTGCAGTTCAGTCTTCTTACTCTTGTCTCTCTTTTATTTACTTGCTTGTTTACTTGCAGCTCCTGTTTTTTCAATTAATTCACTTTGCATATGATAGTGTATTGATTTTTGAAATAAGTGTTCAAGAAAGCAGTAAAGGTGAGTGTGTGTAAACTTTCTGAATGCATAAGGTTCACAACTCCAACCTTTTACCATCAAAAGTGTCCTTAAATATGTGTGTTTGTGACACTTCTTTGTATTCTCTAGCAAGTTGCATTCACAAGATTGGTATGCACAGAAAAACAAGTGGAAAACAGTGACTTGGGGTTTCGACTGTTGCCAGGAACAGATATAAAAAGCAATTGCGGCAAATGGCTGGTTAAGAACGAACGGGCCTGAATAATAGCAAGCAGTCAGCTACTTTTTACAATGTCCCGAACATCAGTCTCCAATTTGTTTAACTTTTCAAAACACGTTCTGGCATATGCCGCAAATAACCCACATCCCTCATGGATGACTTCAATGCCCATGTGTGCGCTCAGCAAAAGGCCTTCCACCCGCCCGGACATGTTGGTTGAGAGCTGATTCATATCCGCCCCCTCCCAGGCTCCACTTTTTTCCCCCTCCAAAAGTATCCGAGACGGGACAAAGCGCTCACACTGTGCTTGCTGTGGTTGTCCCGTTAAATGCTTTCAATCAGCTCTCAACAGGGGAGTTGATTAAGATCAAAAGAGGTCATGCGCTTCAATCCCATAAATCTGATCTCTCAGCGTTGACGGCGCTCATGTGGAAAAGCATATGCGAGCAAAACACTGCGTCACTGCAAAACAGGAAATGATACCAGAGTCTGCGCTCGCAATTACTTTCCTTGCGCGTTCAGCCGCAGGAGGAAACTTTGAATTCAGTGTTGTGACACTCTCGATCAAGAAACGTGTCACTGTGTGCTCCTGCAATGCACCCCGACACCTTTAGTAATTAGACCTGTATATCCTCCCACGTTTCCATTGATATACATTGTTATATCCGTCCTCCCGTTTGATGCACTGCGTCTGCAGTAGGAGCTGGGAGGAGATCAAAGGAGATGAGAATAATCTTGTGAGGTGAAGATCCTGCTGCACCTCAGATGTGTCATACATGCATGATCAGGAATCAGACCACAGGCTTGCTTTCTTGTTGTTCTCTCTAGTATTGATTGCCTTTCTTTGTTGTTGTTTTTTTTCAACCATTCACCACCGTAAATTCTATCTCAGCACTCAAACATCACAATGTTCTAACACATCACGAAACATTCTGTTTTTGCTCCATTTTAATGTCTAGATTTGTTCAGAACTGGATTCCGACCACCTTGTTTGCCATATTACATAAACACCTCTGACTGATCTGTTACTTTTAGACTGTGTTCCGTGTAGGCAGCGGGCTAACCGTGCTTTTCTCCTCGCTCCCTCTTCCCAATGAACAAACACTAAAGCCAGTCCTCAAATAGTCGCTCCACCTCCATATCGTCCTCCTCTTTTGAAGGGGGCAGCTTAAGTTGCTCTGACTCTCTGGCTTTCCGTCCGCCTTCCTCACTCTCCGTCCACATGTGCACCTACCTTCTGCTTCGTCACATTTCACTCAGCTTTCCTGTGGCACAAACGACGGCACAGACTGTGTCAGTGTCCTGATGGTGTCTTCAACCTTTTCTTAGTGTCTCCCTGTGTCGTGATTAAATTTCTCACCGCAGTCATTCGATATTTAAGGCTGACCAAAGAAACAGAAGAAGCCACGGTTTACATAATCCCACGTTGTAATCGATGCAAATATTAATGAAACATTAATCCATCTTTGCGAAGTTTTGTTCTATTTTAGCCCACCATAACCTACAAGCACTATGACGCAACCAGCAATCAATACTGCACAATCCAAACTCCAATAGTGTTTTTTTTTCCACTGTTGTGAGGAGTGAAAGACTCAAAGATGATAGAGAAAAGCTGAGATGTCTGCCGAATGCTGTTGTTGCTGTTATGCTCAAACAAAGCTTTCGCTGGAGAGCGCCGCATTTGAGATACAATATGAAATCAATTCTCAAAAGATCGGTGGTGTATTTCATGTGTGCAACAAGACAAGAGTGAAGCACCCAGTTTAAAGTGATAAAGTTGCCTTTATTGTTCAATGTTAGTGAGTTTCTACAGACCTCGATACAGACAGGATCATTGGCACTCAAGAGAGGAGGGGGTATAGAGAGAGGAGGCAGCAGCTCTGCAGCACTCAAGGAAGTTTAATTTTGAACAAGAACATTTAGAAGCCTTGTAAAAAAAAAAAAACTTGGGAAAAAAATTCTTGACTTTTCTGCAGCAAAATAAGCCACAAAAAGGAAGACAAAGAAAGAGGAGAGCCAAGCTGGGCTGATGGTTCTCAGATTCAGATCCAGCCATGAACAGATATATGGCATAAAGGACGATCTGAAGATTCTTCCAATGAGAATGTTCACAATCCACTTTTTTTAAGTCTTTTTTTGCTCAAACTGTGCCACACTCTCTCTAAACTCCAGCTTTTAAAGTAGGCTGGAGAGGAAGAATTCAATTCTACTGCCTGACAATGGAAGTCCTCCCCCTCACTCACACTTTTAAGGATAAACTTCAAATTAAAAGTCTGGGATGGCTCCGTGGTGGAAAGTTTACCCAGACATCACTAACAAGGAGCCTGCTTTGTGCTTGAAAGAGGCAGCTGTGGAGTCAACTAGAAAGGCCGTCGCAGTAGTTTGATTAATAGTTTGATCTGAAAGACGCCAGAATGAGGTTGCCGAGGTGTTTTAGCCCCTTACCTTGCAAAGAAATTACGCTTTTTATGTGCTAGTTAGAGCAGAAGAAGATAAAATAAATAAGATGAGTATGATTCTGAGATATATTCAAACAGTTCGTGACTGGACAGCGTCTGTATGGGTAATAGGAAAGGTTTTTTCTGCTATTGTGTAACTATCCTTACAGGTACCGAGGTCAATGGAACAGTATTTAAGTCAAATAAACCTTCTCACTGAATTCGTATGACTCATAAATTATGTGTGATTGGTGGATTACAGTTGGGAATATGCTGCAATATGCTCGGAGCCTCTCAATGTCCCTTTTCATGGAAATTACCGCGAGTTGAAGTATTTCAGGGAGTGCATATCAAGAGGTTTTTCGGCGCAAAATGACGGGGGCGGCGTCGCCTTGAGAGATGGAAGCTTATTAGACCACCGATGAAAGAGGTTTTTTTTCCCTCTCCGAAGCAAATGCAAGCAGATCATCTCCTCTCCAGCAGTTCATTTGTTCTCCTGACAACACGTAGAAGCAGAAGGGAAATAATCGAGGGTGCGTTTTGCTTATCAAACGCATGCTGATGTTGTAATTGATGGAAAGGGGAGAGTGAGGAGGTCAAGAGAGGGTCTTAGGAATAAGGAGAGTGATATAAAGAAAGAAAAAAGAAAGGAGGGGAAAGAAAGTTGCCTTTCTGTCTCAATCTGTACCTTTGTAGTGGAGACATTTGGTTATGTTCTACTTGATTGCCAACCTCTCATCCTCTGCCTGGTTTGAAAGTGTGAGGAGGTGTGTGGAGGTGTGACTGTAGGGTTTGACTTGAAATGAGGAGGCAGTCAGCCACTTGTCGACCTGATCACTCACCGTCTCTGTTTCTTTGACTGTTTTCTTCTTCACACCGTTTTCTGCGGCCTTCTTGTTTTCCCTTCAAATGCTCACTTCCCTCCTCCGTTTCATCACTCCCTCTTTGATTCTCCACTGAATTTTTTTTTCCTCTACTGTCTTTTATCCTGCATTTTGCTTGGTCAGCTCTTTCCCAGACACTCCTCTTGATGTTCTCTTAACCTCTTCCTCCTGCCGTACACTCTGTTCCTCCTCCTCCTCCTCCTCCCTTCTGTTCTTGGTCTTCCTGCATCCTGTCCTCCTCCACTCGCACACTCAGCATGCAGTGTAGGGTTTTTTTTTTATGAAGCATTGACTTTAATGCTGAAAGCTGATAACTTTTGCATTTGAGGGAGTGGAGTTGATGTGGGAGTTTGTATTGGAGGTTGATTTGAGAAAAAAGGATAAAAGTAGGTGTGTTCTAGCGACAATCATGTCTGTGTTGATTGAGGTAAACAAAGATGAATTAAGAGTGATTAAATATGAAATTTATTGTGCAATTTTTTTTTCTTTCTCAAGTGAAAAAGATCGGTCTGCTTCCTTCCCGCCTGCCACAGTGAGTTTCTCCCCAGGATGGAGGTATAGGCTTGTGCCCAGTTGGTGGCTTAATTGATTCCTGACCTTGGAGGATAAAAAAAGCAGCAATCTCTTAACCACCACTTACACCCTCCATGCCACGAGCTTTTAGCTCAGTGGGAAACTTTCTGATGTGAATTTAAAACAAGCGGGGACCCTTTTTTCATACGTAGCCGGAGTCTGAGGAAGAAACATTTAGGAACACCCATGCTCTCATCGCTTACCACGTCCTCAGCATTCGGAGGTAGCTACGTAGCTCAGAAACATGATTGAATTTCAAGTTTTTTCGGGCAGTTTTTTAGCTGAATTGAGAAACCTTCGATTCAGCAATCATTCTAAGATCCTATCTCGCCTATTATCATGAACAAAAGAAGTTCCTGGATATGGAAGGGATGGATGAAAAGACATCCTTCAAACGGTGTTCACACACTCCCTTCAGGATCCTGCTCTCTCATGTATAAACGGCCGCTGGCTTCTGTCTTTTTGAACATTATTGCAATGGCGTCTTACTTTTCTTGACCCTTACCTTGAGTGAAGACTATAAAATCAAAACTGGTCCATTTACGTCCACCCTTCACCTCCAGTTCACTTGGTTACATCACATCACCTTCCTCCTCCTCTTCACCCTTCTGTTCTCCTCGCTCCACCACGCTGCTCTAATTTGCCTGCTTCTTAACTTCTTTCCCTTGACTTCCCCTCTGCCCACCTCCCCTCTCCTCCCTCCTCACTCTGTGGTCAAGAAAACTGAAGAAAAACCATTGCAGCTGGAAACCGCTGCCAAATAATGATAAAAAAGAAAAAGCCTAACTTGTTCCTCTCTGGGTTTAAGTCCCTGCCAAATAAAAGCCCCTGCTCACAGGCCTGTAGGCAGTAAAATGCGGTAACAGAAACCAAGACTTGTAAATCACATCTTGATTGAAGGCTTGCTAAGAATGGGATATGACGCACACACACACACACACACACAGACGCACACTTAAGCGCAGATGTACACCCACACTCCTCATGTCTGTCCATTGACATTTTTTTTATCTCAATGTTTTGTTCTGTTTCCTCTTTCTTTCTTTGCATGTTCATCCTTTTGTTCCGTGTTGTCTTTCTGCAGCTCTCTCTTCTCTTTCAAACAGAACTCCTACCAGATGCTGTGTCCCCACGATACTTCTCTGCATGTCTTCCTCCCTGCTGCCCGATTTTCTTTCTTTTGTGTATTTTCTACAAGAGATAGCCACGTGTTTTTTTTATATATATATATAAATAACTTGATAAAATTGCTCAAATCATCCCTGCCCTCATTTTACCCAAAGATTTGCATGAAGTTAGGTTTCAGGAGATTTTGTTGAGTTTCAGATAAATCCAGTCTCGCTTTGCACTTTATCCATGCATTTTATAAGCTAATTACACTAATTTGATATTTAAGGAAAGCATATGTCACAGCTGTTTGGTCAGGCTATAATTCACTCATCAAGCGATGACCTGATTCCACCCAGTTTGTCCGAATTTCGAGCTGCTGAATGCAAGTGCGAGCTCAGTGGTGATGACGACAATCTAATGACATTATTTTCTGGGTTCAGTTGACTGATCATTGTACCTGTGCAATGCACTTATCCTATATTTGTGTGTGTGGCTTCTAATTTTCTGAAACACGAGGATGCTGATGATATTCAAGGAGGGTATAAAAGGTAAGACACCAGCTTATGGGAAGATGGACACTGCGTCTAATCCCTGGAGTGACTGAGGGAATCTGGAAATAAGAGGAGAAAATGAGGGGAGAGAAATAGCTTTTACCAGCGAGTGGCTCTTGGGGGAGGTGCTGAATCCCTAACTGCTCCAAGTGGAGCCTTTTCAGAGCCAACAGCATAATACTGTGGTTGTACTCGGTAGCTCCCAGGTGTGAAAAGTGTGTAACTGAGTGATTCTGAAGGAGCTGCTGAAAAGGGAGCATATGAACTCGGCTCATCTTCTCTGGGCGAGGAGAAGCAGGAGAAAAAAGAAAAAAGGAGACACACATCCCCCGTCTTCTCTCACTTACAAGTGTCAAAAGTCTGTACTCGCTTTACCTGCTGCGTTCTCTCTTTGCGGACACACAGACTCGCATATTCAGACATGCATCATCCAAAATAGTTCACTGCTCATACAACAGCCCTGATGGAGCTTCTCTTTGGTTAAAGTATTGGTACGGCTTTTGCTTAGCTGGTAGGGTGTGTTAAAGCTGGTGAGGATGATGAAGATGGCCGTGGCAACGAAGATGTGTCTAAAACCTATTGTGGTAATATACACAGAAGTCATTCATTCCTTGGACTGACTTTACCACCCAGGTGGGCCCAGCTAGTCATGTATAGGTGCCTCATAAGGATGTATGAAGGTCTTTCAGTCAGCCTTGCAACTGTCAGTGTAGGAAATACTCTGTTCACTCTTTCAGACATACAAATATCCAGAATCTATGGATAAGAAAAGAAAACCATGCAGTGTAAAACTCTACTTCATTGCAGTCAAGACACCAGAGTTTTTGAGTATTTTGCTGTGTGCCAGTCATGTGATGTGTTAGTGTATTGTTTCCATGATGGTTCTTTATGCTTATTTTAGAGCTTGTTGAATTATTTGAATTATCTCAGTGTGTTTCTGCATAATTGGATAGTTTCTTTCCCCCGATGTGTGCCTGTTAGTTCCATTGTGTGGGAACCTGCTATGACAATGCAGGTATTCGATTCTATTTAATACGCACAACCTTGCATACTGTCCCATTTGTCCTTCTGAAAGAGTTTTCCAACCTCTATACAATTCTTAGCACACTCAGCTTTACCACAGCTTGCTTGTCGGATGATTGTGAATCACTTCTATTCACGTAGCGAGGACACGATTGTTTGTTCAAAGTCATAATGTCTTTATAAGTTCCACAACACATTATATAATTTTGCTTTTTTCAGCTTGTAAAGGAATAAAGTCACTTGAGTCGTTTCAGGAATAATTTATTAGAAGGAACATTTTTGTGAAGTTTTAAAAAGTCTCATATTTGATATGAGATTGAAAAATGTGTTCAGAATTCGACTATTTGAAGATGTCCTTTGAAGAATGACAGTTTTCATGAAATGCAACTTGAAATATAAAACAGCAGAACAAATTAACGCACACGATTTGTTTTTATCGATGTCTGCACATTCTGTTTTTTCAGTATTCCAGGGTTTTTTTCATCGTCCTTGTGGTTCACACGATTACAAACCACTTATTTCATCATCAACGAAATACATGCGAGCACAATGAGCTGACGCTCGCACTCCTTTCAGCACTCTCTTGCTCTTCTCACCCCAACCAAAGCCCTGCGTCTTTACATCCTGGTCGCTCTAACCAAAATATTGACGTTCATTAGTCGGATGCATGTCAAAGGAAGCCAAAGGATTAAATTCAGATGGCGGAGGGGAAGCCAGGGGGCAGCTAATGAAATCTGGACCGCAGAGCTGAGGTTGAGGCATCTGAGGGAAGGACGTGTGGTGGGATGCACACACAGCGCTTCTGCAGGATGATTCACACACACACACGCACACACAGATAAAAGAGTCTGCAGAAGAACACGCATGCATGCCTCAGGATTATACTTCATATATCACACAAAAAAGCTTGCTATAGGCACACAGGCTCACACGTGCATGCGACAGTTTCCCTGAAACACACAAACACAAAGGGACACACGCGTTGACGTGCGCACACACTCACACTGGGTTTCACACAGGCGGAGTGAGGCAGAAGACCACAAGGCTCTGTGTTGAGGTTAGGCTTCGTTTCATCTCTGGCTGAGGCCTAAATCTCCTCAGACAGGGGCCTCGCTTTGACACATTCCCCCAGCAGCCACGCTCTCACCCTGGCATGTGTGAAGCTCTGAAGTTGTGGTTGACTCTGGGCTTTTTCTGCTCTTTTTTTCCCCGACTCTTTTTTTTCATCTTCTTCTCTCTTGATAAAGCAGCTTTTTATTCTCCGTCCATTTTATCTGCATGTCTCTGGTGAATCTCATTGTGTGTCTTTATGTCTTTTTTTAAGGGTCTGCATGTGCTGTTATGTGCACCTTTGAACATTAGCGCGCGCAGGCACGTGTGTGCGTGCGTGCGTGCGTGTGGGTGTGTGGGTGTGTGGGTGTGTGTGTGTCTTCATGCACACTATGTATGTCTGACATTTCTCTCTCTCTCATTGTTCCTCTGTGTTCTCGCAGCCTCTGATTCGTCCCCTAACACACAGCAGGATATTGAACTGTGTTGCTGGCTTCGAGAGCAGGCAAACTGATATTCATCTGGGATAAATATAGAAAACAGACACTTTCTTGGGCCTCAAACTATGAAAGTTTATAAGAGCGAGAGGGCTTTGAAGCAGATGGGTTTTGATTTTGACGGCTGATAGCGCTCTGCTGTTGTGTTTGGTTCATAGCTTCATAATGCAAGAGCCCTTTTTTGCTTTCTTCTTCTTCTTCTTTGCATTTTGCACATCAAACCAAAGTCTATCTGGAATGTAGATTTTGCTTGATGTAGACGTGCAAAGTGATACAATCCGATAAGCTAACCAACAGGTTCGCGTCAGTATCCTTGGTAATTTGATCTCGTTATTGCAAAAACACAAGCTGCAGCTTGCGCCTTGTTTTGGAAGATGCTCTTTACAAACACGTTCTTTGTCATTTTTTAACTGAAAAACAATAAGACTGTAAACATAATAACAGTTGGCGTGCACGACAGAAACATTAAATTAACTACTCATACTAAGAGGCATCAAGTTTTGTCAAATCTTCAGCAATATTTTGTCAAACTGTCTGACATTTAGAGAAAAAATCCATTCTTAAAGCTGCAAAACTGTAAACAAAAAGAAAATCAAAGACGATGGATTTCTATCATCTATTCTTACTCCTGGCTATTTATTTCTGAGCAAATACTCCAAAAAAATAAACCAAAAACCCAAAAAGATTCAGTGATACTTCTTGTAGATTTCAATTCCACCAACCCTGGGTTGGATTAAAGTCAGAAGAGAAGATGAATGAGTGAATGGATGGATGAAATCCGTTTAGGATCGTAAAGCATTCCACCGTGGAGTTCATCAATCTAAATTTCAAGGAATTTCTGGCTACTTATTGAGCTTTACAGTGCATTATGTAATCCAGACAAATTAAACACGAGGTATCAGCAGAGTCAGCTGAAAACTAAAGTAAGTGGGGAAAATACTTTTCTTCATTTTGGAGGTATATCTACCTCTGAAGATGATGAAAGTAAAGAAATACGAGGCAGCCTCGGTTACAATACCTGTCTGACTCTTGTCGGAGCAGCTTAATGATAAAGAGCTGCTGTGAAGTCAAACAAAATGAGATCTAATTACTGTAAAGCAAACATAAAGTCTGAACTGTCTCCGTATGTGCTTTATCTAAACCGTGCTTTCGTCTCGGTTCCACTCTCGTCTCTTATCGGTAGGAATTTTAAAGCGTACCTAAGAATCTCAGAAAGTGTATATCGTTTGTTTCCCAGATTAGTTATCAATGCCTGATAATGAGATGAAAATGAATTTTGCAGTGATTGCTTTGCCATCTACAATATGCTAATGCAATCATCCTTATCCAATTACTTCATTTGTGAAATCAATGTACCCTTATTTATCCAACATTTTGCTGCTAATGGCTATTGCATATGCATCGAGCGCTTTCATATTCTCCCCCAGCTATTGTACACAGTATTTTACTGTACTGTATGTTCCCCGACTGCAACTCGGAGTGTTGTCACAGTGGTGGGCCAATATTTACCGAGCCCTCCTCCTGCTCTGTGCGCCTGAATATGTTTTTCCAATTCTAATTGGAATTTTAATTGCAACGAGGATTAAGGCTGAGTGTTATGGATAATTGAAACTGACAAACAGAGCATGAGGCAGGCTACACACACTGGACTAATCTTGTTCCCCATTTTGCTTTGACTTCAATGGGCCTGTTTTTTATTTTTGTTGTTTTATTCAGAGGCGTTTTTCGCGTTCAGGGCAAGTAAGTGGTTTATTGGCAGCAGGGGTGGAGATTGCAGAGAGTCTCCGTTTTTAAATTGGTAGTTCAAAACAGGACACTGCTTTGCAAAAGAGAGACAGGAAGGAGTTAAGAGGGATGCAATCTCAAGTTGATGAAATAGTAGCAGGAGTTCACTGTTCAAGATCTTTCATAGTTAGATTTGTTGCAAGTTTGTATTCTTTTAAAGATTAAAACAGTTTATTGTCACCCTTTATTCGGTTCGACAGTCACAAGGAATGCTTTGCTCTCTCTCTCTCTCTCTCTCTCTCTCTCTCTCTCTCTCTCTCTCTCTCTCTCTCTCTCTCTCTATCTCTCTTTCTC
>JAUESE010000098.1:4592037-4604526 GCA_032274725.1 Malacoctenus triangulatus
TCTCTCTCTCTCTCTCTCTCTCTCTCTCTCTCTCTCTCTCTCTCTCTCTCTCTCTCTCTCTTTCTCTCTTTCTCTCTGTCACTCTCTGTTGTTCTCTTGAGGGAAAGCGTGTTTCTGTTTTTGTTGAACTCTTGCATCATCAGATGATTTTTAAGAAATGCCCTGCTTGCATGATGCCAAATAAGAACTTCACCTGTTCCAATGATTACAGAGGTTACGCTCGGGTTGAAAGAAAATTCACACTTTAAACTAAATCTATGATTGCTTCTCACTGACTGCACAAGGAGATGAAGTTCTGATACTGTGATCACCACGTCTATTGAAACAGCAGGCATGATAAATGGCTGCTGGAACCGTCACATTTCATCTGTGTATTTACAGTGGGTGTCAAATTCTTTCACATCTGGAACCACATCTGCAAAACTGTCCTCTGAATCGATTGCTGCCTCGACGCTTTATCTTGTTCACATCATGACTTGAACTTTCTGATATCACCAAAAAATGGGACAATGATTAGACTTGTATTGTGTCATCGTGTTGCTGTTTCCAAGTGTATTTGATGGTACTGCAGAGAGGTTTCCCTCTAAGGCCTTGCTATCATATCATGTTGATGACATGACTAATCATTGTTTAAAGGCTTGATGTATATGACTCATCTGACATGATTCTCTGTGTTAATGACAGCTTTGCCTCGGCTGCATCTGTGATGCGTCTCTCAGGTTTTCCGAGTGAAGATCTCAGGAGACAAACTGTGTACCTGTGCCTGTCCCCAGTTTGATTGGCAGTAATCATCTTAGTCATCAAGAGGATTAGTGGAGACATAAACGCTCGTTCTGGAATATTAGTCAGATGGAGGCGCAATTAGAGACAACTTAAGGTTTTCCGTCACTCAAATCGAGTTTGCAGGAGCCATCTGCGATCAAGTCAAAGCTCTCCGTCCTGCTGGTGCTTCCTGTTTTTACAAGCTCCAGTGGGGCACCTGATTCACTGCAACAGTGCACGACAGTGCTGAGTGGAGTTAATTTCTTCAGGCCTTACATGTGGATTTCACCTCTCTGATAATCCCGTCACTGAGGTTTCAGAAACCACCGATGGTGATGGTGAAAAATTTCCATTGCACATAAATCCTGTTGGACCTGTCGGATGACATTTGGGTCGGACTCAAGTCGTGCTGTGTGCGATGACACAGGGTGAAAGCAATCAAAAAATGATCCTTAATCCAGCTAGTGTTTAGCGGGGTGGTGATTAGCCTGGTGTCGAATTAGGAACATCACCGCGTGTGGCCATCGGAGCATTTTAGCACTCATCATGGCAGGAGGACAAATCGCCATGGGTTACAGCGAGACGCAAAGCAGTGACGAGAGGATGTGTTTACATCACTTTAAGAAAATTAGTCCTCGAAAATAGAAAGCCAAGTAGACCTCTCAAGTGCAAAGGTTTTCAAAATCTCATTATCAAGATGAATGTACGCATGTAAAAGCAGGTATTTTACACACAACTACGTCTTTCAAAATAAAATGTCTCATGACCCAACGCAAACTATCGAAAAGGAAACATTTTTCTTGTGGGAAACCAAAACTTCCAGAAGACACAGCTTGTTAGTTTTTAAAATGACGAAAGGAAGAAAAGTGGAGCCGATGTAAAGCTGCTGTAGTTTGGGAGATGTTCCCTGGCCTGAAGAATCCTCAACAAGTGTTCACAGGAAACGTTGGATTGGAGTTGAAATTTGACAGCAATCCAAGATAATGAGACATTTTGATTATAAGGTGTTTCCTGTCAGCCGGTTGTTTTCCTCTCCTTCTTGTTGCATCTATAATGAGCCATCAGCTTGTCAGATACCTGCCATTAAAATATGTGAAGACCAAAACTGAAAAACAAGCATTCACAAAGCCAGATTAGTCTTTGACTGGGTGTCTTTTGGAGCAATATCGTAAGACTTTAAATGTTTCAAGGGAAAATCCTCCCGCTGCCTTTGACGGCGGGGAAACCAAGACACCAGCTGAGAGGGAGGAAGGCAGGGCGAGAGCAACAGAAAATGAGAAAGACGAGATGGAGTCGAAGTCATGATGAGGAGGGAGGAAGGCAGCAATAGGGGATCGGATAAGAAAGGGAGGCAGAGGAAAAAAGGTGAGGAGGGAATGACAAAGGGAGTGAGTGGATTGTGAGAGTGAGTGGAAAAGACAAAAACAGCAGGAGATTGAACGAAAAAGTGTTTTTTTTTCCTCCCTCCTCAACGAGTGACTGATTGTCAAGGGCCACGATAAATATATTTATTAGACGAGGGAAATGTCAAGCGTGTCATGTGACTAGTGTGTCCTTTTTTTGAGTTATGTGAGACTAAAATGTGTCTTATGACAGTGTCACTGTGAAAAGTGCAACCAGGCACAGTTTCATTTGGAGAAAAGAGATGAAGATGTTGAGAAACCGATAAGATTTAAAGGTTTCTTCTCATTCTCTCTTTAGATGATAGAGGCTAAAGAGCAGCAGAAGAGATGCAGCGATGCTGATGACACAAGTCATGGATGTTAGTCACATGGTAACCAAGTGTGTTGACTTTAAGTTGGGGGCCGTTTTATCTGGCAGCATCTGAAACAAATTTCTGAGCCCCACAATCTCCAAAATACAGAACGATTTCCACTGAGTGTAAAGGAAAGAAATTCAAGGGGTTTTCAATCGTATTTTCATTTTTTTGACATTCTGTTGTGTTCCATCTTGCATCAAACTTCCCTAAATAGAAGGAGAAAAAACAGGAAACATCGCTGCTCATTGTCATTCATTTAAAAATAGCGAGAATATGATGCTCTCAGCTCTTGGAAGGATGGCAGACCTTCAAATCAGCCTTTTTGTTGAAATAAACACAAATCTCTTTGTATCATCCCTTTCCCTGCATCACCACTGTGGCTTAACTCGTGAGTCGATAGGAAGATGTGGATAGACATTTGACACCATGACACCAGCACAGTCTGCAGTGATATCACCGCTAAAGAGTTCCAATTTTAGGAGGGCAAACAATCCAACAGGCAAACATACCCCGCATGGCGAACAATGACATTTTGTGTTCGTCTTATCAGAGCAAATAAATATTGGCTCAGCACTGATGGAGGCTTGTGGGCCGGGTGCTGTTTGTGATTCTGGGAATCAAGTGCCGCCGGGCCCGAAGGCGTGTTTTGTTGCTTTCCATCCACAGTCTCCCAATGAGGAGGAATCTATCTCCCTGACCTCAGCTAACACCCCCAGACATGCTGATAAACACTGAATATTTATCATAGACTCTTTTGCTCTTCTGCACACACACACACACACACACACACACACACACACACACACACACACACGGATCTCTTCCAAGAAAAAACTGCACATGTGCATCCATGCTCACCCTTTCGAATGCTCTTTGTCTCACACACACATTGTCAAAAATAGGATAAACAGTGTTATCCACACACACATATGCTCCTGTTCCCAAGCTGAGACATGCACACATTTCAAAACACAAAAATATAATATTTTGCATAAAATGATGCAAGTTTGTAGAAATATCTGTGTTGAAAAAATGGACAACAGTTAAGGTTATCCTGGTTTTGTTGAGAACATTTTGTTCAAACATGTTTTGTTGAGTATTGATGAAACTGTGCCATCCTGTTCCACAGCAGCATCTGGTGCCCGCACCGGTTTTAATTGTTAAGGCGACTACAAGCGCTGACAAAGTTGGAAAACAGAACTGTAATATAAAGTGGAGCGAACTGCACTCATTAGCATCAATTGCAAATGTCTTCAGAGGAGGGAGTCTCTTCAAAAATCTTCGTCTCCCAGCGGGTGAAACAGCATAAATAAACTCAGGGTTTTTTCTACCAATTATTCCGTAGTTTGAGTCATTTCATTCAAGATGCCTGAAATAGTTATTAGTATTGTGTAGACCTTGTTTTTGATTGATATAGATTGTTCTTTTAAGTTGAGAGGGACTATTCTCGATTATGAATTTCACTGGACACGCCTCAGTGTAATAGGTTCAGGGAGCTACTTCCTGGAGGGCGACCCCCCCCAGCTGGTCTACATCTCCCTTCCTCTGGCTGAATCCATTTTATTGTTGGAAGTGAGGAGAATATATCTCTACCCATGGTGATGAAAGTCACTTCATCGACAATCCAGCAAAGCTTTTTCAGATAAACGAGTATTTGATTTTGAGTAAAGTGAAGCTTTTACCTCATGCAATTGACTCTAAACTCACACCACAAACTGTTGAGATCATGCTGTGTCGTATTTCATTTGAATCCCAGTTGCACCTCAGTTTAATTTCTCTGTGTTGTTGAAATATGTTGTTTTCATCTTTGATCTGAACATACAAGTGATGTTATTGTTCCCAGGCACTATACATCCCCTTCATGTTAAGTGTGAAAGCTGAAGCAGACCTTTAAACTAACTAAAACTAGCTGTTAATCCTCTTCATCCCTGTGAGCCACCCACCAACTGGATTTCCTTTCTTGCCGTTGGATGTAGATTTCGTGCCTTGAAGACGACATGTTGCACTCCCGGTCCATCCCTTCAAAGCCCTCACTGAACTATGACTTCTATAGCTCTCACCAGCATGTGTGAGCCATTTTACATGCTAATTGAGGAGGACGCAAACGATTTGCTAAAATGATGGAGCCGACAGTGTGGTACTATCATCCACCTGAGGTTAAAAGCTGGGGCTGGGAGCGGCGGACGTCCAGGGTGACGGGTTAATTATGTGTTTGCCCGCCAGGACTTCTCTATTGTTGAGTTGAAAGAAGAGTCTGCCAGGGTCAATAGTCCTTTCTCTGCCTCTCGATGGGAACTGGTGGCAATTCTCATGCCATTTTCAAACTGCTGTTTAGTTGGAAGTAAGTCCCCGAGAGGTGCCACGCTCGGATAGAGCGCTGATGCCGGCGAACATTAAGAGATTGTTAGAAGTACATAAAATAAAGCCTCAATTGACTGTGCAGCAGTAAAAACCCGAGCAACTCAGGCTTAATTGGCCCAACCTTATAGAGCTCTGCTGCAATGTGAAACCATTCATTTTGATCATGATGTAATAAACAATCCTGAGTATATTTTCTTCCATGCCGGCACTCGTTTTGTGACATTACCTTAAAGTGTAAATCTCTATTCTGACAATAACTCCTACTAAGCCGCTTTTTTCTTAATTATTTCTACGTGTTTTTACACAAATCCACAAAGCTTTCATTAAGGTGATTATATTCAGCGAGATACCGAGCCTGAGGCAGAGTTCAGCATCTGCTGAGAATTAAAACTTAACAGAGATCGACTGAATCAGTTTTGCTCAAACATTCATTTTGCTCTCTTATCTCAGGGTGGGATTAGTGCACGGCACAGAATAAACTTGTGACCTGCAATTCACATCATTCAATCACAGTCTCAACATTTGTTCACGGCAGTCCCGAGGATGTTGTTCAGCACACTCTGCGATTATAAATTAGCCATTTAATTTCTCTATGAACCTCTGAGGGTGACATTTGGAATACCGGGGCAAGATGCAGCGAAGGCAGAAAGATCAGGAACACTTTGTCGCACAAAAACATTGTTTTCAGTTTATCTGTTGTCATCACGTGACAGTTTTTTTGCGACTGCAGCTCTGGATACTTTGCATTGCTGGAAGGTGACTGGCATTTTTATTACCCCGTCTCCTGTGTTTGTCAGAGGCAACAGGCCCGGAGTAATGGTGAGACTTGACCTAATAATTTGTGCAGGCTTAATTTTAAACTGTCTGAGTTGGCGGATGTCATCATGCCTAAAGAGGATATTTTCGTCTTTGTAAAGATCGGAAACGAAAGGAAAGAAAATCAAATGTGCTGTAGATTATGGACAATGTGGCTGCTGTTGGAGTCCTGCTGATTGTGTGACATAAACAGCTTAACACAGTTAAAATGTTTAAGTAGAGCCAAGCTATAAAACTCTGAACTCTTTCTCACAAACCACTGCAACACTACAGTTGTATTAAAGGTATCTGTATGGCATTGCAGTAGTACCTATTCAGGTATTCAGCGTTACAAACACCACAGAAGTAAAGTTGGCACATATAACCTCAAATATCTTAAGCATGCAGTGCAGCAAGTGAACATTCCTCACTCACTTTGTTAGATGTCATTAAGAATCAGAACACCTGCTGCCGCCCGACTTTGTCCCAACTTGCCACAAAGCTGAATCTCCCAGTGAGTGACACAGTCAGCATTTTTCTCCTGGAACACTTGCATGTACCACGACACCTTAAGCACTCAGAGCACTTCAATGGCTGCCAATCTACGCCTCCCAGAAGGCTTTCACCGGCTCAATTAAGGAGCAACCGACTCGTTCGGGCTCCCGAGTGCTACCACCCTCAAAAGAGAGAAGAATATCCTGAGAGTGATCAATAACACCTATCAGAGGATGTTCTTCTTGCAGTACTCTGGTCAATATTTCACTGCAAATCGAGGGTTATTTTCATAGATTGATTGTAAGAAAAAAAAGAGTGAGAAAAAGCATCCTTTAAATCTCTTGTTCCAATAATGGCTCAGGCATTTTGTGCACAGTTGTGGAGAGGTCAACCGCTCAACAGTGTCTCAAAGAAGTTAGGTGAAAGGATTGATCCATTGAAGCTCTATTTTATGCCCACTGTGTTGACCACTGAGATCAGAAGGCCTTCCTCACCCAAATGAGTTTGGTCCGGAAGTAGTTGTAAACTGTGTGAACTGGGAGAAACCCCAATAATAACATCTTCCCCGTGAACTCTGGGAGGTTCCACTTTTTCAGGCTCAAAGTTTTTCAGCTCCTGTGTTGACACCCAGAAACTGCACTCACTTCTTCACGCTAAATCTAATCCCAAAGGTAATTTGCTTGTTCATGCAAGCGTTTGGGAAAAACACAGCAATAATGAGCTTTTTAAAGCAATTTATTGTGATGGTGGTAAATCCACTTTGAACCATCAGCAATGATCTATTTCAATTCAGGAAATTAATTCACGGACACAGAACAACTTGGCTGCCTGTCAGTCAGCTTTGAGCTCTTCTCTGTGGAGGCACACAGCTCATATATTAGCTCACAAACACCAAATCAAGACAGAGTTGGATAAAATGAAATGCCATCAAACGACTGCTGAATGTGATCATGGCCCAAACTGCCTAATACCCCAGGCCCGTCTCTGTGCTGCGATCACCGTTCATTGAGTGACCCTCGACAGATGGATTTATTATTGCATTACATGTGTTGGTATTAGCATTCAGGCTGTCTCATGTGAATGATCAGGGGTTCTTTCTTCTCACCAATTATCCATCAGGTCCAGTTCTCCATCAGTCCATCTGTATATCAGTCATTAAGGTGCGAGCCACTTCGGCATTACTAGGTAGTACAAACAACCCTTTCTTACAACCCTCCTGTATGATTAATGTTTCATATCATGTTGTTTGTAATGACAGCTATTTTTAGAAAGTGCCCTTGAGGCTACTCTAAAGGTCCCTGCAGGCTACCACGAGCCCTCGGGCACCCTGCAGGCTCCCCCTGCTCTTTGCCCCGTTTTCACCATAGTTATATCAGATTGCTATGGGTGTCTGACTGCGTACAATACATACCATACTGTATGTAATCTTTTTGTACTAAATTATTTCACAGTTTATGGGGCATTCACTGATTCTAACTTTGTCCAACTGGGAGAGAATTTCTTGCAATTGTATGTTGTAAATGTCTTTAATTTATGGCTCTGACTGGTGCAACTTGGCCCCAATCTCACATACGTGTAGTTAATAAACACTCTCATTATCGGTATTGTGAGGAATACAAAGGTGTTTTTCTCAATGTTTTTACTCTGCATTGTAAGTGAAGTTTTCACAAAGTAACTAATCTTTTGTATTGGTTACTTTTTGGCGAGTACAAGTACTTGATGCAGACACAAGTACAAGCATGAGACATGACTGATGCTGCAGTCTGTAACTTTGGCTTCCCACAAGAGACTTCATTGGTAGCAATTATTTCTGAGTCCCACGTTGAAAGAAAAACCCCAAAACAGACCATATGAGCGGTTGGAAATAGCAATATTAATAATAAATTCATATCTTTCATTTTGTGCTTTCAATGGTTCATAAGGCTAATCACATCTCCGCTGGGTCATCCAACCAAGCTGAAGTCAAAATCGAATATTGCTGTAGGCAAGTGTGCACGGCTCAGAGTCAATGCCCTTTTCACCATGCAGCATCAGTCTCAGACTAATGTCTTTCTCTCTGTTCAACCTCTGGCAATGCACAATACTTTTTTTCTGTGCTCAGCCAACATTTAAAAAGGCTGCGCTCCCCAGAGTGGGCTGTAATTACTGTGATGTTAATGATGATGTGTTTTTTAGAGGTTTTATTTTCTCTGGGCTTCGGGAGGTTACGGTCAGCTGCGGCAGCCATGTGAAACTGCTTCCGAGTTGGGCTCGGCATCAAACTCATCGGTGAGGGTCCGTCGTCTTTAACTTGAGATGCCCCGTTATTGTGATATCCGTGTGGCCTCATTTCCCCTCCGAAACCACGAGAAGCAGGTCAGATAGTAAAAGAAACAGGTCACTTCCAGTGTAATAAAAGCTGGGAACTGATTTCCCCCCCCTGCAATAAATCAAGACACCGATGCCTAAAATGCATGACTTACCTTGACTTTGACCAAATGAATTTTGACTGTGTTTTCACAAGGACACTGTAAGAAACATTTAACCTGTTTTACAGTCTCAAATATAACACATGGGTGGCTGCCTGGTATTTAGAAATGTGTCTACAGAGACCATCTGACCTACTTGCTCCAAATGGACCCTGACGCTGGCAACTTTCACTTGATTCCTTCCATCGGTGCGAGCGGAGGATACTTTCCGAACTGTGTGAAGTTGTTTGTCTGTCAGGAGGGGGGCCTATGATAATTTGTTGATGTTCACAGCAGAGAGCATTTGAAATCAGTCAATCCACTTAGGCTTGGCCTGCAGGCAGAGCTGCATGTCTGGGATCAAAGGAGCCCAACTCTCACCTCGGCGCACACCTGCACTCTTCCTCCTGTCGCTCAGTTCTGGCTGACAGGATTCTGGGTTTCTCCTCACAGTAACTGTAAACTGTCACTTACTGAACTGTCGCTTCAAGCACAAAGAAAGCAAAGAAATCTGCCAGGAATTTGTTGATTGACCTGTTGGCTTTTATTTTGGAATGAAAGCTTTCATTTGAAAACTTGCTCATGGGACGAATTTACACATCCTTAAGACTATTATGTCTAATACGTATGTCCTCTGGTCCACTCTGTGTTCTCTATTCTCCACGTCTTTCTTACTTTATGCAGTCTTAATCAGCTGCTGGTGCTGCATAATGTGCTTGTATTTGTGGTTTTTAATTTACAACCTTCGACAATGCAAATGTTCTGTTCTGCATGTTACACCAGACAAAACAGTATCTGCCTGATCTCCAATAATCCACAAAAGTTCAGAGGTTCTCAAGTCTAATTGTGTTAGTGGGTGGGTTTGTTCTGTGACCTTTGTGGGAAAATAATCGTTCAGTTTTGATTTGAAGCGTTTAGCATTGAGTGTACTTTTCAGATGCCCCTGAAATGTCTCACATATTTTTTTTCAAACTGCTAATGCAGCGAGAGGGGCAATGTCAACTTTAGAATATATCTCCACTTACATTCAACACCAAAACACAGACGATCGTAATTTTGCTTTACAATTGTTGTTTTGAAAGCCAAAATTAACCTCCTCAACTATTGACAATCAAGCTTCTTTAACCGTCTGGAGCTGCCTGAAGGCAGGGAACAAGTAGTTATCTCCAGCTCGCAACGAATGGGTGCTTTTAACAGCCGAATGACTCGATCTTCTGGTAACGAAGCATGGCTACTGAAAAACATTTCACTTTAAATAAGTAGAGAATAATAACTGATTGTACGCTCTGTCATTGTGAACACGCATCGATCGCAAGTTAATCACAAACAACTGGTTAAAACGTGACTTAAACTCACCTCTGGAACTGCTCAGTTTGCTGAGGTAGCCTTTGTATGCATGAATGATCATTGATTATGTTGCATTTATGCACAGGACTGCAGCTCATTGTGAGCTCTGAGCAACAACAAAAATTGGGATTGAAATAACATTTTAGCAAAGCTGACACATTTCTATTTTTCTTAATTGCAATGTAAACCCCTGCTCTGGTCCGGTCACCTCCTCTGCTTCCATCATTGGGTTACACCACTGTTCCTATTTGCTCCCACTCTTGTAGACTGTGAGCACTGTGGGTGCTGAACTGAGCGTGAACCACACCTGTTTCTAATAAAGGGCCATTTTCATGAGTTTTTTCGGGGAGCTCTGCCTAACGCACTGTTCTGACGGCCTGCAGGAGGACGCTTTGCCCAGACTGATGATCCCATGATAACCACCACCTGTGGAGGGACACCTCTGTAACGCCAGTCTGGACGAGGTGGTCGTAGAAGACGGGTGTCCTGTTTTTTTGAGGAACGCACGGACATCGTTTCTGTAATGGTGAGTTCCAGTTTCATCCTTGTTCATGCACCTGAATCTGAGGAGACGATGTCACAAAGATGTTTTAGAAAGTGTTGCTGTTTGTTTATCAACTTCAAATGTCAATATTTACAGATTTTAATCAAAATGCAACAAGAACTGAAACATCAAACAAACAGGAGGCCTAATGTTTGATAATAACAGTGGTGGGATCAGTAGGCGCACTCAGCCTTCAATGACGGCAAACCTCTTTTTTCTTTTTTGTCTGGAGGGGAAAAAATAACAACAGCTCGCACACCCTCGCAGGTGTTTTCACTTATTCTGCCTCATTAGACCTCTGGTCAGGTTGAAGTCGTGCAGAACTATGCTGGGAATTGCATGAGGTCACCAAGGCAACTGGACCAATAAAAATGATGAAGCTGTAACTGTCCTGCAAGTAACACGTGTAGCAGAGAGAAGCAGGAACAGATCAAGACGTGCAATGAACGCTCTGGAATTTAACATGGGAATTTGAAGAGTGGGTGAAACTGCCCTTAATGTCCGGAGCGCAGCAACAGCTTCAAGCTGAGTTGTTGGAGTTTTCGTAGTTTCTGTAAAGTTTTCATGCTGATGGGAAAAAAAAGTTAACACTCAGAATGTATCACCGCCGGAACAAAGTGGGATGAAAAATTCAGGATGCGTAAAAATTATGCGCGGGGGCATCGTTGCAAGTCTGAAGCCCTGACGGTGTCTCTGCAATGTCACTGCGTTTGCTGCGGTGATCGAAGAAAAGACTTCACGGGGTGTTATCGTGGTAACAAATGACATTCGGCAGCTATTCATTTCACCTCAAGGTTTCTCGTGAGCCGCCGTGTGGTACGAGAAGTTCCCCAACGTTACAAGATAAATGTGTCAGGAGCTGATCGACTACCCATTGGTACGCATGCGGTGTGAAAGCTGTCCTGTTTGTTGGGAGGCAAAAAAAAAATGATGCCTCGTCAGCCGTTGTTTTGGAGCCTGTGCAATCTCATCAGTGCATTTCCCCGAGGGTCCGTCGATCATCTTCTGAACTCAGGCTGCCGTATGGAGATTTCAAAGATTTGTGACGACACGTGGCTTCAGATGAATGGGAACAAACTGCTTCTCTGTTGGCACGCTTATATATTTGAATTGAAACGCTTCATCTGTGGTGTTTCCCCATTGTTGTTCCTTAAGGTGTAATAGCTATAATGGAAATGTATCAGCCCTGCAACTGAAGGTCAGCTTTAAAAGGTTTTCCATTACTGAAAAGGTCAGCGCTCCTAGGTGTGAAGCTGCTCCACGGCTCCCACCAAAAAGTCAAAAACGCTTGAGAAAACATTTAATTGGATGAGCTGCCTCTAATTACATGACATGTGGTTGATCTGTGTGTGACACAGATCATACAGAGTAAGTTCAAGTTTGAGTGGAGAAACATTAAAACAACAGAAAGAGTTAAAACCAGTCTGACATACTTTGTTATCGTTTATCTTGTCAGTCCCTGTTTATCAAACTTTATATCCAATAATCATCAGGAATTACACATCAAAAGAGAAAAAAAGCACATTTTGGTTATTGAACCTATGCTGAATATATCTTGCAGACGACTTCTCAATGTTGAACAAAATTGCTTTTGGTTTCAGGTTGACTTCAGATAAAATGAGTTAAAAATGGAACTTAAATGGTAAATTGTACTTTTTTTCAACACGAACTGCATCTAAAACTGATATTAGTGATTTAGTGTTTTTTGCCTACATGAATGCAGTAAATTCTCATACCTGCAATATTTTCTCTGGTTTGTCACCATATTTTGTGCCTTCGTGTGTGTCTGCGCTCGTGCTGTGTGTGAGGGCTGTTCCCTCCACTACCCTGAACGGTGGCTAGGGGGTGCACTGTGGACACGGTGTGTGTGTGGATGAGAGAGAGAGAGGGAGAGAGAGGGATAAAGAAAGTGTGTGTGTGTGTGTGTGTGTGTGTGTGTGTGTGTGTGTGTGTGTGTGTGTGTGTGTGTGTGTGTGTGT
>JAUESE010000098.1:4689507-4711166 GCA_032274725.1 Malacoctenus triangulatus
AGGCCCACCACCGGCCCACCTTCCACCCCAGGCAGCGTTTGTAGATAATCTGCTGCAACCTCTGCATGATTGATGAGAGAATTAGCATTGCCAAGCAAAGCAAAGCATTATGGGAACAGGGTAAAGTTGTACTCCTGAATGGGGAGCATGACATGAAAGGTTGCAGTTGTGACAGTTGTGTAGTTGTGCATGAGCGTGTTGGGTCTGAACTTTTATTGATGGATGAGGGACTGTAAGTCCTTTTTTTTCCTGTTTAATGACCAGTGGGGTCACGGACATGAAGACTTTATTAACATTTAAGCTAATGAGCACCGGAAACCTGTGGATAAACACCTGTCAGTGTGTTCAGCTCCTGCTGATCATGAAATAAATGGCATAGAACCGTAACAGTCCTAAGACACAGAGCAGAAAAGAGAGTTTTTGGTGTGAAAGAGAAAAGCCTGTCGGCCTCCACCAGCAATGAGGTGATAACATATCTTTCAGTACACTGTCTTTTGCAGTAGATTTGATCTGTTTTTGTGGAAAAAAGTTCAAACTGACCTTTCCATTTAGATTCACTTATTTATTATCAAAAGGCAGTATCTCTTTTTCTAATGTGAGCCGAAAAAAAGGAGAGAATCTGCTGACAAAACACCTTATCTGCATCACCTCAGAAAACTGTCACTGCCTGAAGGGAGGACAAACGTGTCAAAAGTAAGTCATACAAGCAGGGAGTTTTTTAAGTGGTGCAGCAAACGGGAGGTCTTCTCCAGCAGCAAGGATGCGTTCAAAGTATCAGCGTACCTCCTGGATACGACGCCTCAACTTGGAGTTTCAAGGTGTCACTTGATTTGATGATCAAATTAGCACGTTACTCCCAAACGTCATGGAGGGTATTCAACCTTTTTCCTTGTCCTTGGCGAGCTATCAGGAAGAATATTCATTGCTTGAAACCTTTGTAAGTTGGGAAGGATGTTTAACAGAGTGACAATGTGGGTGAAATCAAATCTACAACAACAGAAAATGATAAGAAGAAAAAATGAGGAATGGCAGTCGTGAAAAGTGATGAAGTGATGCAACTAAACAGTTTGACAGCCTGAAATGTTTCAGTTCTTCTCCTCAGCTTTATTACCAAATGAATACGCTTCTTTATTTTTAGTCATCTGGAAGAACCATAAACTCAAAGTGTTTTTTCTAACTGTAACAAGATGTTAGAAGATGTCAACTTTGTGTGACATTACTGAAACTTTCAACTTTTCTATGAGGAACTTCCCACCAGGAACTTGGTCGAGTGAGAAGTTCCCAGTTTGATGGCAGTCAGGGAGGATCTCCCCACCTAAAACCTTCCTACTTCCCAGTCATTCATATGGCGTGAACGTGTTTATAGGAAAGCTCGAGACCGAGCCAGAACACTACTGAAAGAAACTTCCATCACAGAACTTCACAACCATTTTCAGGCGAACAGGGAAGCAGTGGAGTGAAGCCAGCGCGAGATTCCTGTTGAATCCGGCGAGAACCCTCGCTGCCACGTTCAAAAACTTAGCTTCAGGCAGCAAACTAACTTCTAGCTTAATGCCAGAGCAGCAGGAGCGCCAGTCGTCAGCTGTGGTTTCTGTGTATCTTTTTAAAAAGTTGCATTTAAAGGGACGAGTCCTCCAGGAGGCCTCGTGTTGTTGCTCTGAGAGGAGAAGCGTGTCCGCCTGTTAAGTACTCTCCCTGGCGCCCATATTAGGCAGTATTTCCTGTTGATGTGCGCGCCCCGTTGCCCCAGATGGTCGGTCGTGTTGCCTTCAGTCCGTATAAAGAAAACAGGCAGGAAAGAGGTGTGATTTTACAGACTTGTAATGTGCTCCGTGTTGCCAGACGAGGCTGGTTTCAGCATCTTTAAAAAACAGGCAACCTCCAGCTCCAATCCCAGCTGGAGCGCACGGTGCTGGTGTCAGCATCATATAGACTTTAATTGCCTGTACGATCCATAAATCTCAATAGTGGAGGTCTCCTCCAGGAATTGCTGAATATGAGATGCGTCATTTAAAGAAAGTGAAATCATTTGTTTTGATTGAACGTTAAGAGAAGCGGTGTTGTTTTCCCCGCGTGATTTATATCTCTGAGACAAAACTCTTTGCTATTCCCTGCTGTTGGCCTCATGGACAACAATCCAGCCCATCTATTGTGAGCTCCTCCTGTACGGGCGATCGCGGCGGCGGTGGCTCCTCAGGGCTGTAACTCCCTACTCCTGCTATAAATCAGAGGGGCTCATTTATTACCCTAAGGGAGCGCTTCTTTTTATTTTCAGCGCAGACACATTTGTAATGAACTATTCTATTTCTGACAGCTCACTGACAGGAGGAATTTAACCGTTTTGTTCTTTGCGAGAAGGAAATTGCGTTTATTGTTGGAGTCAACCGGTGGTTTGGCCAAATCAGGAATCTAATCGGGGTGAAGATGTTTTTTTTTTCCAAAGATAACAAAGCATGAGAGGGTGAGATGCGAGATATTCTTGAGAGGACGTTTTCACATGTTTGGTTCACCCGGCTGGTGGCGTAATGTTGGTTTTGCTGATGAAACTGACCAACTGAGGGTGGACACCAACTTTTGTGTCTCAGTTATTCCACTCGAATTACGAGATTATGCCTCTTAAGCGGCCACGAGAGGTTTTATTTTTCCTTTTTAACTCTTCTCTTTTAACTCTTTCGACCAAAGAAAAGCAGAAAAACAAAGTACGTATGCATTTTTTTTTTTTTTTTTTTTTACAGAAGGATGCCTTCCCTTTTTTTTCGCTCACATGCACAAACACACACACACACGCAGACACACACACAGACACAGACACACACACCGCAGCCTGCCGAGTGTATTTCCCTCCTGGCTTTCCAATTTAAATGCAAATGTTCCCAAATCGGACTCCACAAAGACGCAGAGGCAAAATCATTTGACGCAGATGAATTATATATTTTAATTAAGCAGCCAGAAGAATCACGCCTATTCAGCCCTTTCCTCTCCAATAAGAAATGAATAAATAAATATGGAATAAGGAAAGAGGGAAGAAGGGAATAAATGGGAGGGTCAGGGGGGGGGAGCGATGCCTGGGTGACGACGGGAGGGGTCCGTATTGAGTTTGTGTGATTCCAGCGCTAACCGCCTGTGGGCCGTCATTATATGAGCGATCTGAAGCTGTCACTTTTCAAAACTGTATTGTTTTCTGATAGACGGGCTAAATACCCCCACAGCTTCGAGCACGCACACACACAAACACACACACACGCACTGAGCCATATGGGAGTTTTTTTTTTCCACCCAGAAAATCCCAAATGCATGCCAGCACACACGCACGCCATTAGAGGTTTTTGATGGGCAAGGCAACACTTAGAAAAATGAAGAGCAGAGATGGGGATTGTGATGCTCTGACAAGGGATGCAATTTTAATTTCACCCCCTGTCACTCTCCCTAATATCGGCTCAGATGAAATACATATGAGCTGCCAATCACTCACACAGACACATAGACACACAGGAGCGTGCACACACTAATGCACACTCTCTCAGTTGCGTCTGTGCATGCGAGCTATCGGTTACTATTTCTGTCATTCACAGGTATACACACGCACGCACATTTACACACACACACACAGTGAGTAAAATGCAAAGCCTTTCAATTCAGGCTGTCAAGATTACAGTGCAGAGTAGCATTCAACAGGTGGATTTGCAATTCAAGAAGCGAGCTGAAATGCACCAGCTGGTGCTTCAGGAACTCTGTGATGCCAAGAGGAGGGAAAGAATGAGGTCACCGAGTTTTTACAGGATCACAAGAATGCCAAAATGCATTGGATCTAATTAGACGAAAGAAAATTAGAAGTCAGAGTGCCCACGTATGTTTTTAGAGTGTCCAAGACAAATGAACAAAGGCTTCATTGTTGAGATGTTCTCTTGTCAACTATGAGCGACAACCAGGAGTTGCTAAAAGAGACACAACATGAAACGTGTATATTTACATGAAAAGTTTCAGCAAGTTTGGAACCAGGCATGATGTTTTGAAACATTTCTGAATGAACAGAAAAATACCAAGTTTAGATGTCGTTTTTAACTTTTCTTGTGAGCATCGTCTGAGCCGGTGCAAGATGTTTACATGAGCCGTTCAGGTGCAGTTTTACATGTCAGCAGTGCAAATTTGTGTTCTTGTGCTCAAGACACAATGTTCAAAATGTGTTTAGTCTCTCAATGAAGTTGGGAGTCTAACTTTAACATCTAAATCATTTAGGATCCAACTCTTCCTAACGTGATGTTGAAACTCACTTTAATCATCCTCTGTTTTTACTCTCCAGTGATGAAACACAATGTGGAGAAACAACACTTCTGTGCCTCCTACGAGCCAGAAATGGCAGCATCAGGCCGATTTTTTTGCTTCAGTTTTGCTGCACCAGCTGTATAAAAGCTTGTGGTCAGCTGTATAAAGATGATGAGGCGCTCCCATATAACCAGTCAGACCTATTAAAGCTGCTCCGATGATGATTAATGAATGTGTCCGCTTGGCGTTTGTCTTCCTTCTCAGAACAGGTGCACCTTTCAGATCTATTATTTTTCCACTATTACATCACGACTGTATATTATCACGCTAAAGCAGCATTAGGAGATTACGATTGGTGTTAAATTACGAGCAGGGATTTTAACGAAAGTGGCTTTGGGAACCAACGGACGGAGGTTTGCCTGGTTGAGACATTTAGTTCTGTTCTGAGTCTCATGTAAATGAAGAACTCCGTTTTTGCAGGAAACTTTAGTTGCATCGTTTTATTTTGTGATGAGAATCATCTTTGCATATTTACTGCAGGTTGCTTTGACGACCCGCGGCGAGTTTGTTGAATAAATGATTTCGTTATTTTTCAAAGTTTGTCGAGGTCCTCTCTCTTGAGCAAAATTAATTTTGCAGATTGTGGAAACCTTTTATTGTTGTTCAATGACAATTACGTCCTTGGGATGTAAAAGCTTTTCCTTTTCACAGAAGTCTGGTTTGGTCAGCCGTCAGGGAAACATTACGGCGTCTTTATGTTCTTAGCTCTGACTTTAAAAGCTTTTTCATGTTCTCCAACATCAGACATCACTTCTTTTCATGAGATACCTCAACATTTGGTCGTGGCGTTCTTGTTGGAACTTAACTACAGCGGTCAGAGCTGAGCTGCGATCGGCGGGAGGGAAATGGAGAGGAAGACTGAGAGTGATATGACAAAAGAAAGGTACGAGAGAAAGAAAGGGGAGTGTCAAACAAAGAGTCGGAGCTAATGGAAGATGACGGAGGTTTGTAGCAGCTGGAGTCTCACATCAAGAGAACAAGGAAATTCACTTTCCTTTCTTTGCTTCTATTTAGAGTGCACACTCTGTTCTTTGCATGCACACACACACTCACAGTCACACACACCTTTCTCACCACGAGCCTCAGCGGCAGGCGGACCCTCAGACGACCTTTGTCTGTACCAGAGCCAGCTATTTCTTCTCGGGACTCGGGAGCAGCCCAGAGAGAGGGGAGCAGATAGAGAGGCAAAGAGACCGCGTTTTTAATGGAAGGACCCGGGTTCAGGCCCCCTCGTTGGCACGACTCCACCCAGCTCAACTGTCCTTCTATGCAGTTTTTATAATCTCCTAAGCTCCGGCAGTGCAGTCGTGTTGTAGCTGACTTTGACCTCTGACATTACAGCTCCCACTGGAGGTTTGCATATAGAAAACACTGCTGTCTTCTCTCGAGGGAGCATCTCACGCGGACTAATTACCATAATGTATATCTCTTGCTCTCAGCAGCACTAAACCAGAAATGTAAGCATTCTGGAGGACGTTGCCATTCACTCGTCTCCGAGAGGAGCAGCTGGGGGCTGTTCCTGTTGACAATAGAGAGAAAAAACAGAAACTTGTGCAACATGTCCTGGAGCCTGGGATGCTACACAGATGTACTGGATGGACAGAAAAACACTGCGGTTTGTCAAGGAAAACAATAAAAATGAGGAAAAGTGTTCCTCTTTAAAGAAGCCAGCGACGTTAGCCAGCTGCTTGAAAAGAACCATAACAATCACCCACTCGAAAACCAGCACTTACTCAATTTTACACCATTCTCTTTGCTTCCAAGTGAACAATACATCAACTCGGGGACTTCAGAAGGACTTGTAGGAAATCGTCATTGCTTGTGATATAATTTGTCACAATTGATGACGATATGGTGAACTGCAAGAGGTTCACTCGTTTGGTCAGCAGCTCTGGAGGCTGCAGGATGATGCAATGTGTTACCAACACTACACTCAACATTGCATGTTGGCAAGCTTTGTGTCAACAAGCGAGGAGATCATGTGGGCAGTGCCCAAATGTTTGGTGATATTTCACATGTGTAATGTGGTAAATGAGGAGGTTTGATGTTTTTGTTGTACGAACCTTCAGGTGCAAACACACTGAATGTTAAGTACAGAGGTTTGTATTAGTCTTTTAATTATTTGGTCCGCTGCACTGTGCACAGAAACGTCCTGCCAGAGGATACGACTCGTGACAAATTACAAGAAACAACTTGAAAATGAGTCTAATCTGCTGTCTCAGCTTTTCTTTTAGCTCCATCATTTTTTTAAGAAAGAAGGAAACGAGACAAATAAAATGTGTCTAATAACAGGATGGAACGAGCAATCCATCAATTTAAACACAAAGGTGCTGATTTGAATATTGATGTCAGCAAAGAGATGTGTGTGATGCAGTGTTGTTTCATATCAAGCTGTGTGTTTGTTTACAGTGTGCTATACCTTTAAGAGCTGCTGGCCATAGCCCATCCCAGAGAGGATGGACCCATTAGGCTGATGAACAGAACGAAAGACAGCGGAGGAAGGAGAGAAAGAGATGCACATGAGGAGAAAGAGAGAGCGCTTTCTCCGAAGGAAAAGATAAAGACTTGGAGAAGTGATAGAAAGGAAACGCGGGAGTGGAACCAGGAGGAAAGAAACTACAGAGAGAAATAAAAAAAGGACCACTTGAGGGACAGGAAGAGTGAAAGGAGAGAGATTCAGAGAGAGAGAGAGAGGGAGGACAGGAAGCGGCTATCTCTCCATCTCTTCACATGGTGTTGTAGGCGTCTATGGGTCTGTCAGTCAATCAGGACGACAGGCTCTCACTCGCCGGCTCTCCGTCTCTCACGCGCGCTGATGACTTTGCTGTGTGTGTGTCTACAGATGGCAAACCTTGTGACATCGTTGTGCTGTGTAGTTCTGGCCGCGGTGGTGGTAGCCTACGCTCAGAGGCGCAGTCAGCTCGGTGAGTATGCATTTTATCATCCTCTTCTTTTTGTTTACCCAGGCCTGCTCTGCCTATCCTCGTTTTACCCTGTCCGATGAACCCCGGTGGGCTCATTTCAATTCTCAAACTGTACTTCTCAACTTTAAGGTTCTCGGCGGTGCTTTTCTTCCTCCTCTCTGCTGTGTTCTGTTTTTCCGATGGTCTGCTGAGTTTTCCTCCAACTTTCATCAACTCGGTGTATTGAATCGTTTCTGCCTTTTTATATGCTATGAATTTATGCGAAGCTTGTTTTTGACTTTGGTTTTGTTGCTTTAGTTGCTTTTGAAGTTATTGTAAGACTGGCTGTTATTTCCTGGCTTGCAGCCGTGATTTATGCTGCATTAAAGGAAGAAGATGCAGCAGGAGAAGAGAAATGCAAATTTGAGGAAGTTTAGAAGTAATCTCTTGATTTTTTTTCACACAACTGCAATTGGTCATATTGATTGATGATGATCAGTGTGGCTGATAGTTTGTGTCCTGGCGTTTTTTTCAGGGAACATCGTGAAGCTTAGAAAGATGTAATCCAGGAACCGCTCTTCTGGGAATTCACAAGAGATGCAGGGCCGTAAATTAGACCATGTGTAGGAACGGCGTGAGTGTGTGTCTGCGCTTTTAACAGGGGAATCAATTCGTCACTTGACTTTTAGTGAAGAGTGGCCTCGGCTTATTAGCCAATAAGGTGGGCTGTTTAAGTCAGCTGACCTAAAGAAAGAGTCCAAGGAAGTCAATAAGTCTCCAATGACGCACATCTCTATGTCACGAGGGGTAGCGCGCACACACAGACAGACACACACACACACACACACACACACACACACAGAGGCAATGACAGAGCTGCACAGATAGATACAGATATGTTGTCTTTGGGAATTTGTGAAAGCATCAAGCGAGAGTCGAACCAAAGAGTGAAAAACAAATAGATGAAAGTGAAGTGGTTAAAAATGGGCAAAGATAAAGAGAGTGGAAAAGCAGAGACGTGCAAAACAAACTGATCCAGACACAGCAGCAAATACAAATGATGCTTGACAAGGAAAAGTCCAGACTCTCACAGAACAATGCTGTTTGTATATTGTTTGCAGAAAAACAGCACAGCGATGGCCACATGTTGTGAGAACCTGTGGGAATTAAAAACAAACAACAAAAAATCAACTGTGGGACACATTTAGGAACTTAGTTTTCTGTATTGAGAAGACAAAGAAAAAAGACTCACGTAACCTTTCGACCTGCTGTATCTAACATATGTTACCCAGTCTGACACAAAGTTGTGCTGTACTCTACTTATACGCTATGTAAATTTCGTTCTGTTCTGAAAGGGAAATTCAAAGCGAGCAGGGAAAGTGAAGAGAAAGGTGGAGAGGCAACACACGAGGGAATAATAGATACAAATCCGAAGATAAAAGTAGCACATGATTCTGTCTCTTGGAACAACTTTATATTGTACATCTGTTTGTCCTGGCAAACCACCCAAACATGCACAAACTTATACATGATTGCAAACATTATGTAACCCACAGATGCCCTCTTGCCCCAGGAAATAATACCACACATACACAACCCAAAAAAGATAATGGGAGTACTGTTTGTATGTGCATTTCCAGGTTTTCTTTTCATAGTCACACAAACACACACACACACTAACACACACACGAATATACACGAATATACACATCTGTCTATCTTGCAAAGTGCCTTGTTTCTCTGACAAATTGCCAGCTAGTTTGATTGACAGGATTCCCTCGGGTTTGCCTCACTTGGCAGAGAGCGTGCAACACATACATAAACTGAGTTATACGTACACTTAGATGCACACTCACGCACGCACACACACACATGCATAGTTCCAAGAGATAGAAGGGGAATGAACTCTCTTGTTAGGTCGCACTCAATTTGTACGAACTCCACATACTGAAGAAATTGCTCACTGCCTCTTTTTGTCAACTTGTGCGTGTCTGTGTGACACGGGGTGTATGGGAAATCCATTTGAGACTTCATAATTAATGACAGCAGCGCACTGAACAAAGACAATAAGAAACAGTGCTGGAAAACATCCACAGACTGCCGAACAAATAGATACAAGCTCCACATTTACAGAAGTCAATGTTGTCTGGAAGATAGGAAGATGGAGGGAGACAGTCAGGAGTGAGAAAGACGAGCGATGATGGGGGGGCGGAGCAACAGACTGAGAGACAGATGAGAAAAACAAAACACAAACAGGAACTCCGACGAGGAGCAGAGACTCAGTGGAACCTATCTCACACGTAGAAGGGAGAGCTGGTTGGAGAGGGTGAGATTAACACTAGGAAAGCTGTTATTATCTGCTTTGTGTCAAGTGGAACACAACCATAGTTCATTCTTTCCTCCAAAGATTCTCTAAACATTTCCAATAGGCCAAACATTGTGATTATGAATTGAATCATAATCAAAACGAAAGGCTCTGAGAACACAGAACTTCTTGAAATCTCAGTGCAGCTGGCGTAATAATTACTGAACCAAAGGCCCGAAGTAAACAATGGTTTACCGAGCACTTGTGTTGGGACAAAGTTTGCTTTTATTATAGTACAAAAGAATATGATTGGTCCCAGAAAAGTGACTGCTCCAGGGTGTGGATAGCTCGAGGTCTCAATGATACTGTGATCAAACAGTTTGGTAATTGCTCCTGTTACTTGCTGGAGGAGGAGTGAATGATAAACTGCAGGACTTCTTTCCTCAAAGTCTCTGGATGAAGGTTAACTTCAGCTTGTTTGTGGAAGATTTTGTAAAGATCGAGTGAAAACGTTTCTGATTACAGCTCGAAATGAAAGACGACGATACAAGTTGGGAACATGCAACCAAGATGTACTGGTTTTATTAATACTGTTAATGATAATAATGTTCAGAGTTTTTAAGTTGCTGTTATGTCTCCTGATACAGTTTGTCAAAACCTTTGATATTGAGCCTGCAGCAACCAAGAGTCCCTTAACAAAACACGGCTTGTTACGAAAAGGAAATAATTGAAAGCTAAAAACTCACAGTGTGACAGTGAGATGCGCAGGTCACGCCAATTAAGCTTCCTTGAATCCGAACTTGATTTTGGATTGAGGGGGAAAAACAAGACGATGAAAGGGGAACAGAAGGCGGACAGGGGAGACTTCAGGTGGGTGGAAACGACAGAAGACGGATCCATGTGGTGAGAAAAAGGAAAGAGAGAGAAACCAAACGGAAGACAGATGAGGAGATAAGAGCGCGAGAGCGTGGGAGACTCGGAGTCAGAAAGAGGCGATGCTTCTACCAGATATTCAAGCAGCTTTTTATCGTGAGACTCAGATACACACATAATTCCTTCATCTATATGAAGGAGTGTAAAACGCTGAATTAGCCTCAAAGTAGCTGAGGGTGAAAACATATGGCTAGCTCTCCAGAAAGTGGACACAAAACTGTTGAATATTTACAGCCTTTCGTGTAAAAAAATTACCTCGTACTCTCAGACAAGCTGTGAAGTTCTCTTGACTCATGACCTCTCACCTTTGTGGCTGAGCATGAGAAGCGAGGAGGAAATCAATAGCATCATTTCTAGGCATTAGCATCAGACGATGTTCAACTTCTGAAACAAAATTTATAAAAAGTATAAGACTTTCGAAGCAATAAGTTTGGTCGAAGACAATATCAGCGATTGTGGTCGGCCTTCAGTTAGGAAGCAAATCATCTGAACCGAGTTTGGTTGAAAGGTTGCTTCCTTGCTGCGATGGATGTGCTGATTATATATCCAGATTATTCTTTCATCCTGCGACTGACACCGCAACTGATATAAAAATTGAATTCTTTCGAAAATAGAAAAATTACCAATTGATCCCAAACACGGGAAAACAGAAAGTTAATTTTCTTTCACAATTGGCCTTAATCCCTTTCCGTCTCTCAGCCCGGCTTCGATAAAAGTCTCTGTTTTCTCTGATTCCCTGGGTCCTCGTCCTCCCCGTGTTATCTTTCCATCTCGCTTTAATCCTCAGATATACCAGAAAGTCCTTCGTCGGAGCAATACCATTCCGTTAATAGGGTTGCCTCACACAGTAAATACGAGCAGCAAGCACAATGAGAATACCAATGAACAGAACACGAGACGGCTCAGTAGAAAGTAGCCGAGTTGAACGTATTAAAGGACAAAAAATAGACGCGCGATGAGATGAATGTGGTGTGACCGGGAGTGTTTGTTTCCTCTCATTTTGAATTATCGATAATTTCTAAGTGGTGCTGCTGCAATCGCCGCCACGCCGCCACCTCTCTGCTTTGTAATCTATGTGTGTGTGTATGTGTGTGTGAATGTGGTGACATCATGCTGTTGACTGAGAGGTTATTTATGGGAGTCCATATCCTGATTGAGTGGCGAACATTTCCACTCATAATCATTCCCTCCATCTCTCTCTCTCACTCTGTCTTTATGCCTCTCTCTCTCTCTCTGTCTCTCTCTCCTCCACCCCTCCCTCCTTCCTCTCTCTGACTCAATACCCCATCCTCCTCCTCCTCCACTTCACCATGCACATCATCCACTCTTGTCACTCTTTGCATTTCTTTATTTATTTCCTTCCTCTATCTTCCTCCCCTCTCAGATGTCTTTGCGTTGCTGGCTCTCCCTGGGTATTTTCCCTACATGCTTCACTTCATTCCTACCCCCCTCTTGCCTCTTTAATCCATCTGCTAAGTGATCAACAGCAGATTTATCACACATGACATCATTCGGCGAATGTTTTTGTGCCCCTTCGCGGAGCCTTTTTTTTTGTACCAGTTGACTGCTGAGGAGAGACGGCTCAGAGGCCGAGGAAGACGAGAGCGAGTGAGAGACAGGAGGAGAGTAAGAGGTTAACTCCTACACTAATTCCATGGTATTACAGCTGTCAAAGCTGTATTTATGTCCTGAGCGTTCAACACGTGCTGCTGTGACTCCCCAAACATGCCTGGGCGTGTGCTGCACCATGCCGCAGCCTTATTTACCCACACTCCTGTGAACTGATCGTGGTTCTAATTAAATACAGTTTTTTTGACTCCCTCCTAAGGTGCACAAAAGCTGAGCCTGATGTGATTCATGCGCAGATGCTCATATGGACAGATGCAATTAGCATCTATTGCTGCTGCTCTCCAAAAGCAAGATGGCAGGTAGAAAATACTCAGCATGAGATCTATTCCAGGGAGAAGAAGCTTTTCAGCCCTAATCACTTACCTTCCCTCTTATTAAGGCCTGTATATGTAAGTCAATTATTACAGTCCTTCAGAGGCCTATTATAGAAGAGCATCTTTAATGGTCTAAAGATGAGATGTCGACACAGATTAAGAAGTGCTCTAGATACAGGTACTTTTTCCCTCGCATGTGATGGGAAGAGGCCTGTTTTTATTTCCTCTTTTTACTTTAAATTGGCAACACAGATGACTTTGTGCCTACGAAGGGTTCAGGAACAAAGGATTGTAACCCCAGAGAAAGTGCAAGTTAAATGTTACAGAAGGTATATTTATCCAATTAGCTGTCCAAAATATTTGACGTCAGCATGTAAGCGCGCGTGCTGCTGGGCTGTTGTATATGTTAAAAGCCATGTTTGCACCGGCAGGGAAACCTCGATGGCTCTCATTAACCTGAGTAGCACTCACTATAATCAGTGTTCCCTGTTCGGCGTTCTGCTTTTGTATTAAATTCATGACAGAGCTCAAACGATTGATTGACTGACCTGATTGGCAGATGGAAGACCATCTGACTGACCGGATGACAGGCAGGCGGGGTGTAAGTAATGCTGATCCCATCCAGCCACGCTTTAGTAACGCAGGAAATAAAGGAAGTGTGTTCATTTTGGTAAATTGATGCTGATACACCAAAGTGAGACACCCTGAAGTTTCCATGTTATTCTCAGAACGATATATATTCCTGAAAAGTAAGTACAAATCCTCGACGGAGCCGCACGCTACGGATTGAGGAATCCAAGTGTGAATATGGAAATCTTTACATGAATCCTCCCGCTTGGTTGGATCGCTTTGCCTGGTTGATTCAGCAACTGGCAGGTTGATTAGATGGTTGGCTGCTTCGATCCCTGACAGATAAATCAATTGGTTTGACTTAAGTGTTTGTTTTGTGTAGCGGCCGTACAGTGTTGTGTTCCCACTGCAGCCACGCAACCACATTAGACACTGACTAGTTGGCCAACTGAGTGCTCGGCTGACACAGATAAGATACAGCAGCAGATAAAAGGGTTTGATTGACATTGATAGGTGGTCTAGGTTGGGTTCATGCCTTCTGATTGGCTGGGTGGGTGGGAGAGCACAGGCGAGCGCGAGGATAATTGTCTCCCAGCTAATGCATGAAAAGGCGAAGTGAGAGGAACACAGTGTTGCAGTTGGAGCAGCAATAAATGGAAAGTGTTACAGTGCGTGATCACTGCTCGAGTTTGTTTGGACGTGATCGACATCATGCGCCGGCGTCGAGATCTCCATTAAGATATGGCGGTCAACATTTACAAACACATGTCCAGAAACATGCAACGTCATGCATATTTGTAGGACTCGCTCAGAGTTTCTTTTGTGCGTCATAAACTTGTGTTAACATTGTTTAGCTATTTGCAGAGACGGCTCACACACTCAAGCACTTGCTAACTGCGAAAGACTGCAGAAATCAAACATTGCTTGTAAAAAATGTATAAACAAAGACACATTTGACTGAGAAAGTGCAAGTTGGGGTCGTCGCTCAGTTGAATTTCTGAGCGTGAAACCAGAATCTCCAAGTTTGGTTTCTTTTTAAGAGTATCTGGTTCTTCTGACTGATTGGAGTTATTTAGATATGATTCAGAAAGTGCCGCGGTTCTCCAACACCTGCAGTCTGGAGATACGCTTCTCTTAATATCAGGTAATTGTCTTTCTGTTGTAAGCCCACAGCTGCAGTCATTGTGTGTTACGCTCTGAGACTCTCTGAAGACTTTAACATGTTGTCGTTATCAAGCCTAACCAAACTAAGGTGAGCGAAGCTCTGCACAGCAGTGCTCATTGGAAGATTTCTGTTATTAGGATCAGAAATGGTGAAATACAATGAAATACAATTATTCAGTAAACCTTCAACATGCTTTTGTTTGTTTGAAGCTGAATCTCTCTTTGCGTTTTCTGTATCACAGAAAAAACACAGAGAGTCTTTTTAGCAGCTCTGTGTATTGACATTGGTTGGGAAAAAAACCCACTATCTTTTTTGGCATGTTCAATGACAGTTTACAATGCTGGCAAAAACAACCTGTATCAAGATCTCACAAAACGTCTGCAGTCTGTCAGATTTTTCTTTTTTCTAAATGGCTCATTGTAGTGAGCATGTTTTACTTATTCCTCCAACATATCATCTTATATCATCTCAGGTCATCAAATTCCTCCAAAGATGTTGGAAAACAAGGCAGCACCTCAACCAGGAATCCCCCCGCCCCCCCCCCCCCCCACCACCACCACCAGGCAGAATCAAACTCTCCCAAATGTGCTTCTTTCATATTTTTGCAGGATGTGTGTCAGACATCATGTTCTGATGTCACAGACAAAGAAAGCCAGAATGTGACACGAGGACCAAACATCCATACCGTCCTCTATTGTTTAGTGGTGAATGTCCTATAATTGGGCCACTATAGAAGCAGGATTCCCGACCGTCTGATAACATCTGTCTGGTAATGGACCATTTCCAACCAATCGCAGTGGTTTCTGCTAAGATATGGAATCTCTGAATCTCACTGTCTGACGCAGTGTTTGTGTGCGTTGTCTGAGCAAATGTGTGTGTTTATGCGTGTGTGTGAGTGAGTGACATTGTCTTGTCTAACTCTTTTAACTCATTAATCTTTTAGAAGGCCTCCTCAGTACAGCTCTGATCAGGCCTCTGGCTGGCTCGCTCTCTCATGGCTCCTTCCCAAAAGTCTGAAGCAGTTAAACAACAGCAGGAAATCACACTCCTTCTGGTTTTCTCCCCAAACAAATAGTAGATATGGAAACTGGTTTTGAAATGATTTTGATCTTCAAATCTCACGAAAGTACATGTGTGTGTTTCTCACAGTTTTGTTCCGACTGGCTCTCAGGGGGTTGATGAGTGATAGAGCTGTGATGCTGAAGGGAAAGACAGTTTGAGGAGTTTGTTTACTTGTGACTGGATTTTTTTTCCCCAAGATCCTTTTTCGAAGATCTGTCCATAAAACTAAAATGTACCTTTTGAAAAACAGATAAAAACCTTTCCGATTGCTTTCGTCGCTAATATTTCGAAAGCAGTAAGGAAAAACAAACATTTTACATTCCTATAATACTTAGATAAACACATTCAATGTAGTAAAAGAAAGGTTCACACCTTGTAAGCCCCCTTATCAAGGCTGCATTGTACCAGGAACCCTATAAATAAAAGAAAATTACTGTGCCAGTGACCCAAAACCTGATTTCATTGGTCAGTAAATAACACGATTGCAAACGTTGCCTCCAGATATCAGTGGGTCGCCAATCCACCGGACCACCCATCATTTTGACACCATTACACCCACAAGGCACAAAGTTCCTGGTAAAAGAGCATAAATGCTGGTCAGGAAAAAGACAACAGTGGCAGTTTACCACTAGCAAAAACACAAACATCAGGGGACACTGATTGGAGTTTTTGTGTTGTCTTCCACATTAATGTTGTGTTTTCTCAGTGATATTTTTCCCAGTTTTCCATGTTACGCAAATGCTGCGAGAATCCACCTATCAGTGGGTTTTGCGAATAAGCTTCCACAGTGTTTAGAAATAAACCTTGAACCTGCTTTTGTCACTCAGCTTGTTTTGTGTATGCAGACATTTGGATGGCAGCATCCACATGGAAAGCAAACACACTGGCAGGCCAATCCCTCACTGCTTCCTGACATTCAACCAGACCTGGCAGGAATAAACCCGAACCCCGATCGTAGCCTTTGAAACGCATCCATTAATTCTTCTGGTCAAAGGTCGGTCAAAGATCAAAACTGCATTTTTCACATACTACTCCATTCTGTCTTGATCCTTCTAACATGGCTTACTTACGTGATCTTCGACACTCAACATCTCAAAGTTGCAGAGGTCATATGATCTTTTCTTTTTTCCTTTCAGTGTTTCTTTGTGAAGCACACAGTTCCAGATGAAAATGGCAGACGTAGAGAAACACCAGCTCAGATGTATTGTCCCACATCGACCAGCTCACACACTCTCACCTTAGCTTTCATTAAAAGAACCTAAATAATACGAGCACACTCGTGTGTGTTGCCTAATGTGAGTCATTAGTGGAAGTGTAGAGTAATGAGGCTTACAGCAGGTCGCAGGCAGCCAGTGTTTAATGACAAATAAATAGCGAACGGAGTGATGTGATTGGTTCGGGGTCGGGCAGCATTTAGCGTTCCCCCTCTACAACGATATGTGTTTGTTATTAGGGGATTTTAATCAAAGCTACAAACACACAAACCCAACATCCCAATTCTAAATGACAGAAATTCCTACTGTCTAGATGTGTGCGTGCGTGCGTGCGTGCGTGCGTGCGTGCGTGCGTGCGTGCGTGCGTGCGTGCGTGCGTGCGTGTGTGTGTGTTTTCTACCTGTTTTTTGGATTATCCCTCTAATCCGATCAAGAATTTTCAATCACAGTTTCACTGCTCCAACTCTGTTGTAAGTGAACATTAATTGTGTTACACTGCAAAAATGTGAAAATGTGAATTTGTTGACAACAGGCATCAAGCAAAGTAGCACCTCAAGTAGCTACTGTCTGCCAGTTAAGTCTGACCACTTAGTACCACATAATAGTGTTGAGAGTTACTGCCTTTTATAAGAAGTACTGTATATACTGTCTATATAAGTGATGTCAAAATGGACTTCAGCACAGGAAAGGAAAGTCTTTTGAAGGATGATTCAGAGTATGAAGTATGAGACGACTCTGAATTTGTTTATCTCATCTCTTCAGCAAGGTTGCAGTAAAGTCAAGCAGCTCCTGCTGGCTAGAGTACAGTCATCTTCAGATTGGAGCCTGAACTTTGGAACAACCACTGGGGTCTTACTCCAGAATTTAAGGCTACATGCTGACTCATAGGAGGTCAGGACTGCTATAATAGAACCGAGGGCCAGTTGGAGGCAGTATTTAAAAGGTTTTAGTACGACCGTAAAATCAGTTCAAAACTGGACAGGAAGCCAGTGGAGGAGTCATGACTTGGTTAAAAACTATGAAGAAGTTTCGCTGCTGCGTTTTGAGAGAGTTGGAGGCAGGACATAACGAGAGTCCAATGGATTAACGTGTCACTTTGAAATTCTTAAACATTGTTTTTGATGTTTGCGTTTAATTAGGCATGTGTGGCCTTTTCCTGTTGGCAGCAGTCATCACGTCCTCATTCACCCTCTGCTGTCCTGTTGTTGAGCTAATGACCGCGTGTGCTTGTTTTAATATGAGTGTGTGTGCAGGGAAACGGAGGAGAAGCGGGAGTAGATTGAGAATGGGGTCCTGGGTGGGTCAGGAAATTGAACTCTCCAGTAAATGCTCATGAGGAAGCGTTGGTTCTAACACACTGGGATGTGTGCTGCTTCGAAGGCGCGTCGATGCCTTCCAATTACTGCGCCGCACAAACACAAACCTAAGCACTTTTGCTCCCCATACTGTATATCATGCTGGGTGAAAGGCCTCCTGATTATACATAGTGATATATTTTTGGATGCTATATTTATACTTAATTTATTGTGTTGCTCTTTCACTCTCACACTGCCGTTAATCTTGACTGTAATGCGATAGCTCAATTTTTTAAATGTAAATATGCCCTCGGATAAGGCCGAGTCTTTATTTTCTAAATAGCAAAGAGAAATATGGCTTTGTTTCTTCCTCCCTCTCCATTAAAGCTGTCACTTCTGGGGTTTATGCACTCCACTGTGTGACCGCCATCCCATGTGTACCAGAAAACAGTCAAATAAATGCATTAAAACAAGGTTTATAAAGGCTCAGAATTTGCTTGCGTTTCCTTTCCCTCCTCTGAACATGATCCTGCAGCCTGTGTGTCAGAGGGTGGAGGCAGTGTTGGAAACAAGAGAGTCGGCTGTAATTTCAAATAAATTAACCTAACAAATCAATTTATTTTGGTCATTTAAAAAAGCATTTCATTTGTAGATGAACAGAGTGTCCCCCTCTATTGAATTGAGTGACCATTTGCAAGATAGATTTTCTGTTTCCCGAGCCATTTTGTTGATTCCAACCCATTAAATCTGGAGTTGTGTTTCCCTGTGCCATTAAAAATCACTGAGCCCCCGCTAGTTTCCCCTGATCCCTCCTGATAGACTGTTCAATAAGTTAGCGTTGCCAGGAACCTAATGCAATTCCAGCTAGTATGAGCGGAGTTTTGGCTAATGTTGCTTTGCAATAAAACTTTGTTCCAAGACACTGGAACTGAATCACCAGAGGCTTAAAAGGGGTCTCGAACCCCTCAATGGTGCAACACTTCTAAATATACACTTTTAATTTGATCTATTGTGAACAGAAGGACCTTCAGTGTGATGCATTGTGAGGCGAAAGTGGGAGAGTGACAGGAAGGGGAAAGATTGCCATTTATCACAGTGAACTTTGGTTTAATTTAATTCAGCTCAACTTTATTGTCATTCCTCTCAACTTAAGTCATTCTGCTTAACTCAAGCACACAGAAACAAGAGAAACAGGCACAAACTAAGAGCAGTGGTGCAGGAGAACGGGGAATGAAACCCGAACAATGAGGCACCAAGTCAGGAATTACCAAAAGAGACAAAACAATGAAATGCAACTGCAGCGTGAAAGTAAGCAGTGCAAAGGATTTAATAAAAGCAGCTGAAATCCAAACAGTATTTGTGAAAAACAACTCAAATTAAATCAGCCTTGCAAGACAAACTCAGTCATTGTTTCAGTGTTGGCTAATGGAGAAATTAGAAATGGAGAAACCAGAACTAATACAAGGGGGGGAAAGCAATGTTTCCAGGAACTCCTGTCACAACGTGTAACGGAAATTTCCCCTCGGCCGATGAAATATCAAAATGTCAAATTTTAGTATCATTTCTCATTAGAGACCTACGGAAATTTAAACAAACATAAAAAACACTTTTGGGCCCCAAAAAAATCGGGTTTCTGTGTGGTTTTGATTTGGATTGAACAGGTTCAGATGTACAACGAAGTCGGACACCTTACGTTCAGAGACACATTGAAAGCGTCACTGTTGGCAACAGGATGCAACACAGGAAGATTAGAAGCTAAATGTCTCCGAGTCGCCTTTGGTAGCTTCTGTCTCGGGTTCCTTTGAAACGTTTTTGTGTCTCCAGAAAAGTTCTTCTTTGGCGCAGTCTGGGATGAAAAAAGGTTTGTCGTGTCCTGTCAATATGAGCTTGTGTCTCTGTCTCTTTGTGCTTCCTCAGAAAAGTTTTCCACTGAAGGAGACTGTCGAGGTTTGTGGCAGCACTGTTAGCCAATATGTGAGCCGCAAAGAAAAGCGAGCGGCATGTACAGAACTTTAGAACCGATAGAAAAAAGAAACAACAAAAGACGACAACATTTTTGAAAGCGCTGTTTGTCCTTGCGGAGGAGAGGCAACAAAGGAGGTGGAAGCGGAGGAAAAAGTGTGCCCAAAGTTGTTGCGTGTGTACATCCTCAAGAGTGCTCCGTGTGCCGGCGTGTTTGTGTTTATTGCCGGTGACATTGTGCAAGGACGGCCTATCTCTGTCTTGGTTGAAGCGCGATTTCCTGTGGTGGAATGGATTCATACGGAAAACCATTCGCTCCACAAACTCTCCAACTGTATTGTCTGGGGACAAAAGGCTCCCTCCACTCCTTTCAAATTCAAATTCCCAAAGCTTTCTTGTCCATCACGCTGACAAAACACTGACACCCGCTCTGAGATACGGAAACTCCATCGAGACTTAAAGGATTGTGCCGGTGGTGGCGACGAGAAACTCGGTGTCACACCAAGACACACACGCATGCACATCAAACCGTGCAGGCATACATGCTTGTTTTGTTTTCCAGCAATGAATTATTATTGACTATTAGCCACTGGGAGACCTCAGCACCACAGAATGAGGAGCATCTGCATTGCAGAGCTGCCGTGTCTCCCAAAAGCGTCACTTTGTGTGTGGCTGGTTTTGGATTTGTAGCATTTTGGAGGTCATTTGTGCTGAAAGCAAAAGACTTCACACACTTTAGTCCATTCAGAGTGTTTTTTAGGGGTTTTTTTTTTTGCCTTGTAAAATAGTGGAATTTGTTATTAGTTTATCAAATTCTGAAATATTCAAATTGTTTCTGTCAATCTGCTGCATTTTCACCAAAGATAAAATATTGCAAACATGCAATTTAATTGATTTTGTGCTTATTAAAGCTTAAGAGATTTTTTTTCCACTTTTGTCAACTTTTCATTTTTATTTGGAAAATATTTTGTAAACTATCTCGAGTTTAAAAAAAGTTCAAAGGAAGAAAAAAAACATCAAAATCCTGCAAGTCTCTGAGCTCTTTGTTTTCGGCCCCACAAACAGACAACAAGAGCCTATAAATTTTCAGTGATTTCTGTCTTTTTTTTTCCCCAAACTTAAATAATTTGGATTAACTTTAAAGACAGTTAAAGCTGCATGAAATTGAATTCTATTTAACTTTGAAGCAAGCTCAACAAAACGAGTTTAAATTAGAAACTGATTTTTCATTAAAACACCATAAAAACACACTCACAGTAAATAACAGAGCGGATCAAAAGCAGGATGCTGTGTGAGTAAATTTTCAGACAAACTATTTTTATGACTGTAAAATCTGCAAATATTCAAAAGAGTTTTTAAAAAAAGCAACTTCAGTGCACTCAAAAATATGCATGCAAAATAAATCAGCTGAAAATGATCTGGAAGAGAATAATGAACATGGATGCTTACTTTTGTGTAGGGTTTAATAGTCTGCGAGAATGTCCCATTACTAATACAGAACAGGCTGCCTGTCCAATAACCACGTGCCTTTAAGCAAGACACAGAGGCGCAGCCTGCTCCGTCACTGTCAAACATGCAGCCGCTCCGCCTTGGGAGTCAGCGGCGCATAATCCAGCAGGACTAACAAGTCATTATGCAGTGTAATGTCCTGTCATAGTCTGGGTGACCCGCCGTTGGAATTATGATGAGGTATCTCATTTAGACACCTGCAACCGGGTGTTATCGTTCCCAAATAGGAGCCGCGACTGTCTCGCTGGGGCAGAGAGTGGGGAGGTTAGCGCTCACAAAGAGCCCGGGCGCGCCCGCTGACCTTTCAGCAGCTGCGAAAATACTGAGAGGGCTGCTAAAAAATAATTAGAAAATGGAGGCAAACAAGCATCAGGTCAGAATAACAAAACTACTGTGGGAAGAAGAGTCAAAACAAGACCAGGGTGGTATTATTCCTCCTCCTCACGGCTCCGACGCTGCTGCATTCACTGGAGGA
>JAUESE010000098.1:4719658-4732605 GCA_032274725.1 Malacoctenus triangulatus
ATTGGATGAATCTGACTGTACAGAGAGAAAGAATAGCATTGGGTTAATGTTGTGTTGTTTGTTTATTTGAATCATGGTTGCAGAGCTTCATTCGATGCAGATCTTTGTTGTTATTTTGTGAGCGGGCAAGTGGAGAGGTCAACACTCCATCACAGGACAAACACAGTAACAAGCACACTAATCAAATGACTCTGTGTAAACCCGTACATTCACAGAGAGAACATACAGTCTTCATACCGAAGGTCCCGGCCTTGAACCTCGAATGTTTTTGCTGTGAGGCAACAGTGCCAACGCTCCACCACTCTGCAGTTTCGCTTTGCTTTTGAAATGTGTTTGTCTCGAAGTCCATCAGGGTAAACTAAGCTGTTGACAGACTCGGGATGCAGTTTTTCTTTATTCTCTAAACTTTCCTTTCCCTTTTTTAATCTTCCTCTGCGGCTCCTTTCTGTTTTTGAAGAGTTGTCATATTTCAACTTTTGAGAGAAGCACAAAACAGTGAGCATTGTTCGTCTGTGCCATAGACGGAAGCAGCTCTGTTGAGGGTAGTTGTTTGTGATTTCGTGTGAAAGGAAACTTTAGAGTATAGACGTAGATGCTCTCTGCTGTTTAATTAGAGCAATCTGTCCAGCTTTCAGTGCAGTCTGGACCTTTTGAAAAGGGTAGCGGATGCACTCTGACTAAAGATGTTTGGGTTCACAGAAAACTTCTACCCTGAGCCTTTTTTTCACATCAAACAATCAGAGATGTAGCGTTGTTTACCACTGATGTCACTAATATCAGTCATGTTGCCAGGCTCGCTAGTGACTTCGAACACAATGTTCGGTTAGACGAGACCAAAATGCATGCTGTTTTTTTTATTCTTACTGTTTTGTGGCGTCGTCGTAAATGATTCTTCCCATCACAACTATTTTTTTCCTCTGACAATTTTCTCCCACTCTTCAAGTTTTCAAATGAAAGTAATTATCACAAATTGATTTCCAGCAAATTAAAGTCAAGCCCCATTCTGTTCCTGCCCTCCATGATTATCGCTGCTCCCAGCGAGAAGATGCAGCTGACTGCTTCAGCCACCGCCGCACTCCGCATTATGGAATTTCGTAGACCTTAAGTGAGCAGATGGACTGCTGCAGGGAGTGTAGATTTGATATGGAGCCATCCATCTATGCTGCATGAGCTCTGTGAGCTGAGCGCGCACTCGCAGAACTCCGCTGAGAAGTCGTCTTGCACATGTGGCTGCCTAAATGAGGACTGCCAGAGTTTTCGCATGTGCGTTCGGAGCGATGTTGCCGGTGTATAAGCCCCAGCAAGGCTCGCTGCGCGTTGCAAACTAGCGAGATTAATTTGTCTTTCCCAACTTTTTCCCTGCGTTGCAGATTTGCGCAAGCAGATCGAGAGCTCGGAGCTCAGGAACCAGAGGCTGAAGGAGGTGTTTCAGAAGAAAATCCAGGAGTTCCGCACCGTCTGCTACGTCCTGACTGGCTACCAGATCGACATCACCACCGAGAACCAGTACCGCCTCACGTCAGTCTTTGCAGAGCACATGGACGACAGTTTGCTCTTCAAAAAGGTATGCGCCCATTCAGGCCTGGGCGGTGCAGGCACAACCACACAGCACAACTCTGCACTGATGTATGAATCCTTTATAAAGAAACAAACGGAAGCGAACTGATACCAGTTTACAAACATACTTTTATGGCTGTAGTCCAGCCACTCCCAAAGCCAAAAATGTCCCAGCTCACTTAGAAATTATAAAATCTTCTTTTGATTTTTTTGGCATTCTTAAATTAAATTAAATTAAATAAAAAAAACTCAAACATGTTCCTAAGAAAAGCATCCACATTTGTGAAAAATTTATTTACATGTAAAACCATGCAAGAGCTCATTTACCAACAGTTGCATTGTTCACACTTGAAACATATCATGTGTTACTTATGGAGATATCGAACTGAAGTCCCCACTCGTTGCTCAATAGTTGTTAAAGTTCCACTGTAGATCACAACTCCCCCCCCCCACACACACACACACACACCCAGTTGCCTCCAAAAAGCTTGAACACACTGACAATGCTGCGATGTAGCTTTAGTACTTCAGAGGCAGTTCTTACAACCGACAGATAAAGCAAAATGTTAAAAATAACATCAGTAAACCGAGACAACGAACAAATGATTAAAGTTGCATAAGATCGTCTTTGAAACATCAGACTGGAGTCAAACAAGGTTCATGAACACTTCTTTACAATTTTCATGTATTTTCTTTGAACGTTGGTAACAACCAGTTTGAGTTTATCTTCTGAAGTCAGTGATTTATTTTTTTTGTTCACTGAGCTCTCAGTAATGATCATTGCATTAATTTACTAATGTACGCCAGGTATTGCCTCTTGTTTGCACCCACTTCAGTTTCAGAGAGAAGATCAAATACGTCTGACATGAAACTTAAATTGTTCAAAATGGTTCATTAAAAAAACAAAAAGCAGTGATCCAGAATATTTTCTGGCTTGTTTTCTGAACTGGATGAGGTTTAATTTGTTATCAATTAGTGTGACAATTGTGTGTTGTTGTTATTGTCTGACGGCATACGTATGAGTGAGTGTGATTCTGGATAATGTTGTTTTGAGTAACCAGGCAGTAGTCTCGACCCAGATGGTGACACATGGCAACTCTGAGCGAGCAGCCTTCCCAACATGCTTTGCTGTTTGTGTTTACTCGCCGCTTCCCGATGAGTCACCCGCAACTTTCTCTGCAGACAGCATTGTCTGGCTGCATATCATCATTTTGGTTGAGTGGGTGCTACAAGGGGAGAGAGTGAGATTTTGGGTTTGGGTGTCAGATAGTGTGTTCGCAGTGCATCACCTCCAGGCACGGCTCTTTGAGGTAGAAAATGTGGGAAAAACTCAACTTTCTTGGTCAGTAAAGCGCACACTGACGACTTTATCGCTCCGGTTGACGACATACTCCAACGCTGACGGGACGTCCACACAAAAAGGTGTTGGATTTTCCTGCGATCAGATATGGTTGCAGGTATCTATCTGCCACTGGCACCGTGCATATCTGTACGCATATGCACGCCGATCATTAAACAGAGGTGTGAAGCTAAAATGGACCCACTGTCAACATCTGAAGTCCTGCAGGCTGTAGCATCTGTGTGAGAGCTGATATCTCAGCGAGCTCCGACACAAATGCTTCAGGAAGTGCGAATTTGACCTTGCAAGGTGTGTGTGTGTGTGTGTGTGTGTGTGTGTGTGTGTGTGTGTGTGTGTGTGTGCGTGTGCGTGTGCGTGTGCGAGTGTGCATATGCTTTCTGTTTTGCACAAGTATTCACACATGCAATGTGTCTTTGCACGCCTGAGTGCCAACAGATGAGAGCGCCAGTGTTTTCTGTGAGTGCACTATCAAAATGTCAGGTTCTCATGTAGTATGTTCAGTGAATGCATAATGAAAAATGCATGCTCAGACGTTCCCGGGTTGAATGTAGCAATGAATATATCTTGAAAAGTGCGGTTTTCTCCCTGTTTTCACCCTTTAAATCTCTCATTGCCTTCCTCTCAATCGCTTCCCACTTTGCGTTTTCTCCTCTTTTTTTTGTTTCTCTATATATTTTGCTTCCTCTCTCCGTTCCTATTGCCTTCTCTCTTCCCCTTCAAAGAGCCCTCACTACACACACTCATCCATAACATGTGTTTTGACATTCCTTCTAAGCACCAACAAAGCCTCTTAATTTCTCCCATTTGGCTGTCCTGTTGTTACAGCTTTGACATTTCTGCGTTTCTGCGGTTTCACGGTCTGCGGCAAAAAATCGTCTGACCTGTCTCTGGCTACGATTGTGTTTCAGCTCGCCAGTGTGGTAGATAGACACAACAGGGGTGCAATTGAAAGTTCATTTGGGTAGCACGTCTTCCACCGTGTCTGGGTTGAGTTTTTACCATCAGCATTCACGGCGCCGGTGCCCCGTGCCCGCCCACCCGCCCGCCTGCCCACCCGGCCGCTCGCTTTTAATAGCTGAAATATAAAGCAAGAATGGTCGGAGCAGCGCTGGCTGTGACTCATGTCCAGTATGAGGCCACCTGTCGCAGAGAGAACCGGAGGACAGAAGAAAGGGTGGAAAGAGAAAAACGACTGACTTTTGGGTCATTAAGGTAGCAGTCCATCGATTCTGGCTGTGTCTACTCTGGCCAGTTCTTTCCGCCTGTTATTGACCGTCTCCCCTGCAGTGTTTCGCCAGAGCTGCCGAGCGTGCACTGGACAGGTTATTCTTAGCGTAAGAGGAACATTATTTTGATTAACTCCTCTATAATTTGAGGAAAAGCTAAAACTGAGAAGTGGAAACGTGCAATTATATAACGCTCTATGACAGATCAGACCATTTCTCAAACTCAGTGAGCAACACCAACATTTATGAGAAGTGTGTGAGGTGTTTTGTTTCATCAGCAATGATCCTATTTAAGACACTTTCAGGAAATATCCATAAATTGTTGCCTTTAGTGGTATTCTAAGAGGTAACTATAAATTGAAGCAGCTACTTTTAACTCCATGTAACCCTTCAGGAAGTCACTGATAGAAAGAAGAATCTTTACAGACCTTGAACAGATGCACGTCTCACTCAACAACGTATTGCAAATCCAAGTGCAGTGAGCACACACCGACTCGCCCCACTGTTTTGTTTGTAACCTGTCCTCCTCTGAGCAGTTCGTGTGGATCATGTATGTGTTGGGTTCAGTGGCTGCTTTCTTTTCTTCTAGTGCGTTTATGTGTTGAAGCAGCCTAACACGGAGGTCCTTGCTATGTACATACACTCATAAACCTGCCCCCCCCCCTCCCCAACACACATATATTTATCTCACCAGCCCCGTCCCAAATGTATCCTGATTTCCTAAATATTGTGATTAGACTGACAAAATGCCTTTTCTGTATTGTTTAGGAACCCCCACTTTGATCAGATGATTGCTGTGGTCATTATTCCAAATCATTATGATAAGCAACCCACAATAATTAACCTAAATTCCTTTGAACCCCTAATAACTGAGCACAGTGGTTCGCGTACTCTCCACTTCAGCCTCGTCTTTGAAGTCGGGACTATTTACGGAGGCTCCTGCGAAGAGACCAACGGGATTGTCAGAGAGAATTATCCACTGATAATGATTTTTTTTTTTTTGTTGGAGCGAATACGATGTTCAGTATCATTACTCATTTTCTGACAAATGATAAACTGTAAGTTAACTTCAGCATCAAAGGTAGAGCAACAACACTGTAGGGTGTGATCTGGTTGTAATGAATCCGTGTGTGTTTGTGTGTGTGTGTGCGTGCATGCGTGTGTGTGTGTGTGTGTGTAGATGGGGCTCAGCTAAGGTTATTTGTTTTACACCTTTTTCCTCTCCTCCATTGTGAAACTGCGGGGCGCGTAGTAATCTGTGCCTCCTCGGCTGCTTAGATTACAGATGCAACAATGTGTTTTGCAGCCGCTGAACCACACAGCCCTCCGTTTCTCATCGCACCTTGCTTGTTGTGTGTTCGAGTGCACTCATGCTGCTTGATAAGAGCAGGTGGACATGCACATATTTCACCCTGCCGGCATGTGCGTGTATGTGTGCGCGAGTCAATAAGATTCGGCGCACATCGGTGTGTCGGTGCATCTGTGTGTGCACGCTCCGTTGTGTTTGTTACATTTCCAGTCACACATGATTGATTGCAGCTTCGGAGCTACTCATGTGCAGGTCCCTCCGGTACCCAGCAGTACTTGGAAAACAGTCCCACACAGCCAGCAGTGGACTCACACCAGCACAGCCAAAAAAAAGGGAAAATCATTCTTGAGTTTCACGGAACCTCTGTGGCGACAGGGAAATAGCCTCTGGTCCCACTTGCAGTGGCAGTCCTTTGATTGCTGACTCAAATAACAATGAAAATAATGCTGGAAGCTCCACTGTTGTGCAGTGGAGTCTTGCCCATGCTCCATTTAGCTACCGCGGCAACAGCTTGACGAAGCGAGCTGATTGCCTTTCCAAGAGTCTGGTGATTGATGGCTGTGTGGCAGCTACTGCACCCTGGAGTTCAGCAGCAGGACAGAAATAACTTCTGTGCTCTCCACATGATGCAGAGATGTACTGTTTTATAATTTACTAATTTCTGCTCTTATGGTTTCAAAGCCTCCCACATATTATTAATTCTAAAGATATCCTGCCTTAAACAGATTTTACATGCTCAACTCTGCCAGGACATTTCCCACCAGTCACCTTCTAGAAAGGACAGAAAATAAGGAGATATAGCATGAAGTTAGAATTTAAAATAAAATAATTTTGCCAAAGTATCAGTACGTACTGATGTTTGTGCCACTGTGTTGGATTAGACTGAGTCAGATCAGCTGCGTGAGCTTGAAAGAGGCACAGAATGATAAGAAAATACCGATCACACACTATCAGAGTTTGTTGCAATGAGTGAGATTGCTGCATTACCATTGATGCAGCACACTTTTTGCCATCTCAGCTCTTGTTGTGCACTAAAATCAGCAGACCCTGTTTATTTGAAAAGCAGGTCATCATCCACTGCAACTCAGAGACCACAGACAAGTTTGAGGAGGACCAGATATATACAGCAAGTTTCAATTAGGCTCCACAATTCAGAAGGATCTGCCGTTGTTTGGACCACTTTGTAAGGTTTATAGGCTGGTTGCGAGTTCTTAGTCGAACTAAAGTTACAACCGCAATATTCCGACATACTTGTGTAAAGTTTAACCTCAAATATTGCATTGTGGTGGAAGTGAGACTGCAGAATATGCATCAGAGCAGCTGTCCGACATATGTCTTATTCACCTCATTTGGTTCGAGGTTTAAAATGCCAGCGTGAGCTCAAAGCAGTCTGGACTTTGCTACAGACCAGAGAACCACAACGAGAGCCGGAGCGCTCCTTTGTTATTGTCAAGAGTTTCTCACATTTCACTTCTGCTTCACTTCGCCCGTCAAGGTCACGGTATATTTGCTCAGTGCGCCCGTGATGGAGGCAGTAATTTTTGCCGATACTATCTTGGAACCCAGAAATATTGTCATATATTACAGTCCATTAATTAAGACGGCCATTCCTCTCATCCGTCCACCACTTCTCATCTCTCCCTCTGAAACCCTTTTCCTCCTCTATCTCTCCTTCAGCATCGCTTATCACCTCACACGTTGTTCTCATCCCCTTGTTAACTTCTAACATGTTCCCTCTCTCGTGCCCTTCACTCTTTCTTTCGACCTTCTTCGCTCGTCATTTATTTTCCTCTCTCTTTCTCCAGGCTCATATTTTATCTCCCTTATCTCATCATATTCTCCTTCTCTTTTTTTTTTCTCTTATTTCCTCTATTGTCTTCACTCCCCCCCTCCCCCCCCTCCCTCCGCTCATTTGGTTGAATAAATGAGCAGCCTGGTATTAGCACTGACCTTCGCAGTTTAGCTCTCGGGGAAGGCTTAGGGTGATGTTAGCCATGTTATTAACCAATAAGATTAGGACTGCGAGGGAGGTTTCGGCAGGCTTATGTTTGATTATCATTATCATACAGTCTTGCCAAAGGAGAGCCAGAAAACAATATTTATGAGATATACGCTTCATTAGGAATGCAGATACGAACGATCTCATTCTTATTAGTCTTTTCCCTCCGATATTACACTTCATCTGCTCGCTTTCTGCAGCAGGAAGAAAACACTGGTGAGAGACAAAGATCCACATCATTTTGTGTTGGATTTGAATACCACACGAGTCTCGACCTTTAACCTGTGTGTTGTTTCACGGTTTACATGTCAGTGTTTAAAATTCAGATTCTAATAACCCAAGAAGCACTAAACTGCTGTTGCTGGGATTAATCAGTCAATTGAAAATGTAAATGAAAGCTGACCATAATTTCAGAGCAATACAATGTTTTTTAAAAGAGACAGTTTTCTATGACTCAACAATACTTTGTGTTTATTAAACAATTGTTTAATAGACTCCAGCTCCAGCAAAAAAATACAGGAGGAACTCAGTGAGTGAGAGGGACTTTTTTATTAACAAGTACATTAACTGGGTGAATATCCACTCGATAGTTTTATAACGGAAGAGAATCGCTTCTCTTCACAGGTGAAAAGTGAAGAGCAAAGTGAAGCTGGTGAGACATAGAAACCACCACAGGGCCAGACTGAAACCTGTCCAGACCAACGGCTGAAGCAGGACGCGGCCGTTTCTCTCCCGGCCGTCGCTGTTTTTCTCGCTGCGCCTCCTGAACTTACAGATGTTTCTGATCAAAGCGGCGTTGCCCAGCTGTCCCACTCCTTTTTTTTTTTTCTGCCCTTCTCGCCGTAGCTGACACTCAGGAATCTCTCTCCCATTCCTCATTTCATGACCTCTCTAATCCAGGCTTGTAAAATATTAACTGCCCTTTCACAGCAGTCCGCTCTCGCTCTCCTCCTCTCCCTCCTGTACCACGATCCTTCAATCCAACATCTCCCTCCTCCTTGTCTTCCCATTTCATCCCTCCTTCTTTCTTCCCTCTAATTTTTTCAAACTCCCTCTCAGCCCCCCCCCCCTTCACCCCCCTCAAACACATAAAATGTGAAGTATCAATTAACCCTGTACCCTGCAAATCTTTATGTCCTCTCTCAACTGGCTTCAAAACAGCGAGATGACGAGTTGCAAGGGCGAACCCGACGCATGACTGCGACGCGCACGTTTACATTGTGAGGTGGCAGGAAACCGGACGTGGATTTATTTAGGGCTGACTCATACGCGCACGGAACAAAAACACACAAACACATGCACAGCTGCAGCTGCCTCACATGAAAGGAGGAGGCAAACGCACCAAGAGGGAGAGAGAGTGAATGTTAATCTCGCTGTGGGAACGGGAGACGGGGAGGATAAAGTGATAACTTAATTCCAAGATGTTTGCAGAGGAAGTGTGTGTGTGCGAGCGTGTCGGTGGGAAGTGCCGGGCTGCGTGCGTTGGCTGCGCGCTTCTGTCTGAAGGCGCTTGTTTTTCAGCGCTTGTGTGGCCTGTACAAGCCTCTGCGAGCGTGCACGTGGACCTGTATCAACACCGTGGATGGTATCAGTGTATTAATATGTGCATAACCGTGAAAGTGTCAACAGCAGTTTATTGCCGATGCTTATTATGTCGAACAGCAGTTAATCGGATCTCTGTCTTATAAATCGCCGCGGGGGGTTGGAGGAGGGTGGGAGTGGATTTAGCATTTTGCTGTGTCATATCCTCACACAGCATCTGAGGAAGCTGCCTAACCAGCTGTGGCACATGCTGACTCAGGCATCACACAGATCAATCTGCATGTAAAACAATTTCTGCTACAGTCGCTGTGTGTATTCCCAACCTTCGTTTCCCCCAAAACGCTACCATCGTCAGTGATGTCAGGCGCTTCTATTTGCGTCCCTAATTCCACCCACATCCAGCTCGTTGTTAACCCGGAAAATTGCCTCTTCCATAAAATGTACAAGAAGTTCCAAAAATAGAGTGACAGCACCTGATCTTCTGTTGGAAACAATTAATTGTGGGTTTAAATGACAGTGATTAGGAAGTGAATTGATAACACTGTTTGATGTCTTGTTTTAACCTATTTTGCTGATGAGTTTGTCTGACGGCACTTTGTAACCCCCATAGAGCATCAACGAGTGCCGACATAACTCTGATTAAATGAAGCTCTCATGACTCACTCAGTTGCTGGAGAATTGAAATAACCAGACTTTTTAAATTTTGCCCTTAAAAATTTTGCCCTTTCTTGAACTGTATGTATTTTTTTTATTGTCATTTCCCTGCTGGTAACTTTCTGAGTTTCCACTTGCAGTATTTCATCAGGTCGTCACAGCTTTATTGGTCTCTACTTCAACCAGATAAGCAAATTTGCAGATGACATGGAAAGCAAATGGCTTGCACTCCCCAGCGCCGTATCTAACAGAAATACTTCACAGACTCATTTTTCATTGGTGTGACTCAATTAATGTGAGTACACAATTTGAAGACATTCCCTCGTCCCCATTTGGCAAAACGTCAACAAGAATTGTTCAGGTCACTGTGACCTTGACCTCAGCCCCTTTGAAGTCTGATCACTTCCTCTTTGAGTGAAAGTAAAAATGTGCGCTAATTCCCTTAATGCACTCTGGGAATATTAACAGTGGAACAAATGGACTGCTGGAAACTGAAACATAACAACTTCCGGAGGCATTAAAGCGCTTGTGGCTCATATAAAACTAAGTTTGTCATAAATGAACAACTTGGCTGCAGTCAGTGAAAACAGCATTAGGAAGAATGATGTACAGCCAGCAGTGTTGCAAGACTTTTGCAAAGGTATTAACCTTTTCGTCTGACGTGCTCGGATCACGAAACTCTTTTCAAGATGCGAGGCGGCAGCCTGTGCTGGGAGGAAATCTGATATAACTCCTAGTGAAAATATAAAATAAACCTTCCAACGTGCAGCTATCAACCTGATTTCCTCTTGAGCACTTTCTGTGGTTATGATGTGGAACCACATCATTAAACACTAACCTCCTGACTTCTACCAGCATTAGTTCAAGATTTAATTCATTGTTTCAGCTTCTCTTGAGTCTCTCTTTTTTGTTTTATAATCATCGCCCCCCCAAAAAACACACTTTTGCTCAGCAAGTGAGCGACTGTGTTGACTTTGTGAAGAAATAATAAATACATGTGGCTGGAGGCGATGCGCTAATATGAAATAATTGTGCAAATGATTCTGATCGCTGAGAGGCTGAGCTCGCTGGGGTGTCATGAAGAGACAAGTGAAGGCCAAAAGTGGAGGAGAGGTGGTGGATCAGAGGCTCCGAGCAGCAGACCAATCAGACATGAATAACCCATGTGTGACCCCAAAACTCCTCTCAGGCTTCTGAATCCTCTAACGAACACTGCCTGCAATTCACTGTTTGTAGAACCTATAACTTTGTTCCTGCACTTCGAAACTAACATATTAATATTAATGTTGAGTGGAACTTGCAGCCATTTCTGATTCTGCAGATAGAAACATCCTGAGCAGTGAAATTGAGACAAATTTTTATCCAGAAAGTATTGTGTTGTTTTTAAATCCTCTTGTCTTCTTTTACCATAGCATACATTCAAGGACATTTAATGCTGCATCATAATTATACTTATAAATATTAAGTATACAAAGAGGAGAAAAAATCTTTCAAGACTATTAGAGTGCTGAAAACTTTAGTCTGACTTTCTTTTGAATTAAGGGTTTAATATACGTTGTTGTCAACAAAATATTATTAGTTTCTACTTCTTTTCCTGTTGATTAAATCTCGTCTGGAGCGTGTTCATGTTGGTGTCAGCTTCTATATTATCCAGCTAAACTTGTAATGTGGCTCAACGTTGTGTTATTGTAATTCAGTTAAGCGAGCAGTGTTGTCCTCATAAATTTTAACTTTTTTCACTGTGCTTCTGTTTGTTTATTTCTACGACAGACGCATCAAGCCACGTCAAAAACTTTCTGCAATTACGTTGGCTTCACTGGAACTAAATTTATTATTGGAACAGACGACTTAAGTCCTTGTGTTTCTGTTCCTTGGAGAAATGAGATCGATGCCCGCTGTTCTTCCAATCACTGTTCAGCTGCATGCGTTTTACTTCTCTCTGCCGGTACAATTGGTCCCGGCAGCGTCAGCGTGTGCAGCCACTGAGTCCAAAAAAATTTGATCTTCTTAACCTAAACTGATAATTCTCCTGGGCTCTATCTCTGTGTGTCAGCCAAGCCGACGTTTTACTGTTGGACTTTGAAAAGGCACGACTCCCCTTAGGCATACAAATGCGATTCACTGATAAATGTTCTAGTGAGTTACAGCCCGGCTGGAAAGCGACACGGTCTCGCACGGTCTGATATGTACATGCCAATGAATCCACAAGGAGGCCCGTGCGCACACACACACACTCATGTCTAAGCGTATGTGCACACACACAAACACAGGAGCTATAACACTTTGAGATGCTAAATCAGAATGCCAGCGCTGAACTTCAATTTCATTTCACGCCGCCGCTGTGCAGCCGGATCATAACTTACAGCTGGTTACTCCAACAGACACACACACACACTTTAAACACACACGCATGCAAGTGAAGTCAGAGATGCAGAATGATAGAACTCCATTTTTTTTTGGTGCATGTGAGTGGAAGATATTGTGTAAATTGAAATGCATGTATGCACACCAGGGCTTATGCAGCCGGTTTCTCCATAATCAAAAGTCATCAGTATTCTATAATCCAGCCAAGAGAGTCTCTGTGTTTGTTTAATGCTTTCTGTGGCTGCAGGGTGCATCTCTGCATTTAAGGCTGTGTGAGTTTCTGGCTGTTTACCTGTGTGAGTCTGTCATTGTGTGCCCTCATGTCACCTCATCTCTGTTTTTTTTGAGTAGTTCTCCTGCAATTTCAACTGCAAGGAAAAGTCTAATAAACTAACTTTGAAGGCTGACATGCATCACTACAGGTAAAACCAGTGCAAAATAATAATAATAAAAACTATAGTTAAAGCTACTCCTAGTTTAAATGACAGTCATGACAGCGGACAGAACAAGTGCATGTCGGAATAAATTTTCAATCCAAATTGAGTGTAAAATTATTACATCATTGACTTGAGACCCCGTTTTCCAATTGAATTATTCAGCTAATCAAACAGCAGGCCTCCTTTTACTCACGTATAGCCTCTCTAACACATGTGTTCAATGTTAAATTGGCTCTAATTGGTGATCTTTGTGGTTCAGTACACATTCATCTTGGTAGAATAAACGAAGACAGGAATGTATTAGCCATTATTTAGTCCAGAGGCAGCGAACAACTCAATACAGGTTCTCTCTCTAGCCTTTCTCCCACACACAAATACAGACACACACGCACACACACACACACGCACACAACCACATTTTATATATATATATACTCTCACTGTCTCTTTCTGGGTTTGTTGCACAACTTCCCATATGTGAAATTTCTCACGTCCAACA
>JAUESE010000098.1:4760781-4781755 GCA_032274725.1 Malacoctenus triangulatus
CCTCAAAGACGAACTGGCAGCCAGACCGACTTCTGTCTAGCTTTCTTACAGTAATCCATTCATGATTGCGCACCACCTTGCCCAGCCTCCCCTCTCTCGCTCCATTGGCTGCAGTTGCCCCCACCACCCCTTCCTTTCACATTAAAAACCTTTGCTGAGGCATAAAAGCTTTTTAAGTTGCACCAGCGTAATGCATCAAAGCTCTGCTATGCAGCCAGCGCACACTCGTGTCTGCCTTTCTTGGAGCGACCGTGTCATTGCTCCGCCTCTTATCAGTTTTTTCGCTCTCTCCGGTGGGCTAACTGCCCCTCATGCTCCGAGTCAGACTGACAGTTGCTCCCTGTCTTCACTCACAAATCGAAAATGCAGCTCCTAAAGAGTCGCTTCACGTTCTTTTCCCTTAGCACCTATCCATCGCTGCACCTGACCTTGCTTTTGTCTTAAAAGGAAAAACACCCCCCACCCCCCACATCCATGTCATATTCCTTGGAAATCACCAGCTGAAGGCTTGGAAAGTTGTGAAAAAAGCAGCAATGATCCCACTTTGCAGTTGTTATCCAGCATACGTTCTGAGTTGTGTAAACATACTGTATGTGATTATAAAAAAAGCCACAGAAGTCGAAGGATATGCTTTTAATAACAGCGTTTACTGAGTTATTGAATTTCAAGGAACACTGAGGTCAAACTGATAACATTACTCAATGACACACACAACATGAGACAATGACAGCCGTGCTGAAACTAATCCATTTAATTTGCTGCTTCCGTGTTGATATCTGGATTGTCATACATGTGGTTATGCACATACTCCGGAGCAAGCGGTGATAAACGCATGGTGGCGTCTGACTACCCCTTAAACCCACATGAAAATTGATCTGTATATAATCTGACTGGGGAATTTCCCCCGGCAGTATCAAAACCAGTCATTTACCCTTCACAAAGTGGTTATGTGATGTGCTCCCAAACTCACGCACACAGTGAAGCCAGTCATTCCGATGGCAGCCGTGCTGATGCGTGCCTTTTGGGTTTTGGGTCACGTTCAAGGCTGCAGTGTTTTGCCTCAGCATTGTTGACTGTTTGGAAATGGGACGTGTTCGAACGTCTGCGCGACTAATGATATGGGTGCTACCTTTGGTCTCGCCACACACCACCAACCGCTGCAGCGCTCTGTTGAAGAGGCCTGCAGTGTCGAACAGTTCATGACACAGCCATTAGACTATGAAATCATCTCAAAGCGTTGCTGTATTGAACTTCATTGACCATATTGTAACAATCTGAACATCATAGGGAAATGCCACCTTCATGTATTTGTTAACAGTAGTCTCTGCCTCTGAGTTTATCCAGCTGGACACTGTAATTTAACACTATTTTGATACTATCATTACCAGCCGGTCGTGGACCACAAGCACTGTGAGAACATTGTAATGTCCTCACATACAAATATGACATTGGGGCAGTGGAACATAACACAAACACACTGTGTGTCTAAACTCACAAAAGCAAGTTTGTCCAAAGATAAGAAGCCAATTCAAACAGATGGAGAGAAGAAACTGAACCCACCCCTCCACCCCTATTCAAGACCCTTGATATAAAGCTCCAAATAAAAACTTATTTAGCAAGACATGCACAACAATAACAGGATAAGATCACAGCTACACTATCTCCTCCAGACTGCTAGGTACACCTTGATGTTAGTGCTACATCGATGCAGTTATTAACGTAGGATTTGTATTTTTTTTCTCAGAGTTTTATCATATTGTCATGAATACTGTTATTGCGAGGCCAGCCTGAATTATGGTGTTATTCCAAAGAAGAAAATTGCCTGCCCGGAACTGGGTTATCTTAAAGCATAATCTTAAGGGCTACCCATAATGTAATACATCGCCACGGCTACAGTGAGCTGGTATCAAGAGCGGACGAAACATAAAAAAAAGCGCGTGCATGTGTGTGTGTGCCTGTGTGTCTGTGTGTGAGCGTGTGCTGTTATCATCGTCAGTTATTGATCCCCGAGTCTTTCCTGCTTGGTCCTCTCATGGCTTTCACTCCCTGATTGCCTTCTTGGATTCATTTTCACTTTCTCTTAGCTTCTATCCTATTTCCCATTTTATTTCCTTTTCCCTCTCTCTCCCTCCCTTCCTCCCTCCTCTCCCCCACCCTCTCTCTCCATCTCTAAAGTGATTTAGTATCATGTGATTAATGATGGCCATTAGAAGCTTCAATATCAGCGCGTCTCAGAGTTCACCAGATACGGCCCATGTAGCATCTGGCCAGCCGTGTGCGTGCGTGCGAGTGTATGCATGCGCCGGTATCTGCGTATTTGTGTTGCCGTGCCTGCAAGTCCACAAATTACCCTTCAGTGAAAGCGGAGAGGCGCACAAACACACATAAAACGCCTCTCGTGGTGGATAATTTGTGCGCCTAAAAAACACACACGCGTGCATTCCAAGGAGTTTATTAAAAACGTAATTAAGGTTCAGACACCTTGAAATGGTGCCACAGCACTTTGTTTACTGTCATCATCTCCGAATAATGAGCAAAGCTGGAAACATATCCTTTGAATTCCTGAAATAACGCTGCCTCGAATACGTTTCCACCCGCTGAATTATGAACTTGTTTCCTTTTTTCAATGGCAGAACAGAGGCGCCGTAAAGGAGGCCCGCCTGTGTGCGTTAAACGTGTTTAATAGCGGGTGAAAGTAGTTTGTTTAAGCTGACATTAAAATGATTTACCTCGCATGTTTTTGTTGCTCTGTCACTTTGAATTCCTCACCTCACAGGTAAATAGAAACGACTGCAGACAAAATACATTTCTCTGGCTGTTTTGTATTTCTTTTCAGTTGTTTGTGTGATGCTGGAAAGAATGAAGGTTAATTGACTCATGTAGGCAGTGAGATGTGTCTGCCTTTCTCGCAAGGATGTAGTTGTTGACATTGGGGAGAGTATAAAAGCAGCTTCAAGAAGTCAACCAGGAAAAGGGGAACACAATTTCAGCACCTGGTGGAAAGTGGAGACTTTATCAATGACCCACAGAGAAATTTGTTTGGGGGAAAACAACAACAACAATATCCTTAATGTAACTCTGTTGAAGAAAGGTCTATGACCCCTGACTCAGGATTTTTTTTGCGATTGAAATCCTGGTTATTTTTTACTGGATTTGTGTTTGAATCAAATTTGAATCAGTGCTCTCGATACTTTGTCAAATCTCATTAAGTATCAGCCTAAGACCCCACGTAAGAGTAAACAAGCGAAGCCTCGAGGATCCAGACTATTTCAGGATACGGTGTCCATCTTCACACCGTGGTTTACAAGTGCCCGTCTAAAGAATATTCACTGTATTGGAGTACATTTAAACTGAGCAACAGTGGAATCGCGTGACAACAACTTTTCTCTCTAACTTTCTTCTTCAAAGCTAAGACACCGATCACTACAGTTGGAAAGAGGAATGCTCGCCCATCTTTGTCTGGTGCTCTGTTCCAGCTGCACAGAGGTCTTTTGTATTCATTATATTGATGCACGGCTCTCTATCAATCCTTTTATCTCCTCTAAGAAAACAATGTGTTTCACTTAAGTGATTCTCTGGCGAAAGCATAACAAAAGAATAATGATTTCTTTTTCGCCAAAACATACACTTAAGACCTCTGATTACATTCTTCAATAGTCCTCACAACAAATATCAGACGAGTCAGGACCAAACTTCCCAAGTTCTCATGTCGTCTTAATCGAAATCCTCTGCCGGGCTGCCTCACTACCTCAGACATTTGGAGTACTTTTTAAAGATGATATCATGAGCACACAGTCTCTTCAGGATACATCTGACCGCACAGCACAATAGGCTGAGTGTACGCAGGCCGAAATATCTTCAGTAAGCTTGAGAACAAGATAAAAACACTAAACTTAACAGCAGCGGCGGCGTATTATAGCCATTCTTTAACCTGCCGCGCTCTTGTTTGTACATCATAAAGAGCAGCTTTGTCCTCTGTGTGTGTCTGATAAGAGGATTTTAGAGGTTTAAAGCAACAATACTTTGTACGCACCGTAAGCTCCATATTTACTGTTCACTTTTTACCCTCATCCCACTTTGTCTTAATTATTTTTTCCCCCTTGAGGATCAGACAAAAAATGTTTGCGGGACTTAAATTGGGGGGCCGAGACTTCAGAGAGGCATTTCGAGGTTTTCAAAATACAGCTGCAAGAATGTAGAACCCACCATGAAACAATCATATGCTGTACATTCACGCTTTGTTATGCCGCAGACTCGTATATCTGGCGTTCACAATTGGCTCAGTGTTAATGCATAAAGAGTTGTCCTGAAAATGGCTTTCACAATACTGTGTCTGTTGGGGGGGGAAAAAAGAATTTGTGCGACATTTTCTGGGTTCATGCTGAAGTCATCCCACCTTACATAAACAGTGTTTCCAACTAAAAATGCCATTAATAGTTAAGGTGGAATAAAAGAGCTTCACTTCTGTCGAACTTCTGAAAGCCATAAATGTGAATGTACTCTCCCTAATTCAGTGGTAAACATCTTCCCTGTCAGCATTAGCCCACCACAGCAGCCCACGAGCTCAGCCAAGATTAGCAGATCATGTTTTGATTTATGTCAAGTCTTCTTTTCAAATTCCCCCAAACTTGTCAATACTCTGCATCAAAAGGCAGCAATGTTTTAACTTCACACATCTGCAGAATAGATAATGGCGCCTGTCAAAAAGGAAAGGAAGACAAAAAATCTTAAATCCTACTGACGTCTGAAAATGTGGCACGCCGTAAATTTCAACACAGATGTTTATGAGAAGCCAACGTTTATCGACTCTGAGGGTGGTTTTCCTATGATGCGTCTGAGGGGAGTGTTACTCACTTCATCCTGAGACAGCACATCACTCTCCTCCTCCTTCTTCTGCTCATGTATTCCTCTCCAATTTACCTGAATCAAGCCTGTAATTAAATATTCCATCTGCTGCATAGACCCATAAATTCATCTCAACCTTCTTCAGCCATGTGAGGACCCAGTATGAAGCTCATTTGCTGCCGATATGGAAATGTACGAACTTCCTGTGCACTTTTTCTATTTGTGCAGGGTGAAAATGGCTCTTTATTCATTCGTTCATCTTTTGGAACAGGACCACGACACTGCTGTGCAGCCTGAAATTATTGCTATTTTTCTCAAAGATAAACGTTTCCTGTTGTATAAGTTAAGATGAGGACACAACAACATTGCTGGTGGATGAATTTGTATTGCTACAACGATAGATCCTGCTACACAAGACTGTTGAAAGTCTGTGTAAAATGATAAACTTTGTTAAGGCGGCTGTGGAATTGTCTTGACGTCATCTCGTCTACAGCTGGCCAGTTCCCCTCACAGTAAGAATAATACATCACAGAACCAAATGGTTCCTCAAGTGCAAAGTTTACCCAACAAGCTGTTTATCATAATTAAGGCTTAGAGGCCTTCGGGACGCTTTAGTACTACATCATGGACATTTTAGGTAATGGTATGCTTCCAATTTAATAGGAGCAGTTGGATGAAAAGCTGCATTTTTTTCCATCGTGCTCATATGGACAAAAAAACAAGTCCATGTGTAAAGCCTTTCTTTAGTTCATTTGTTCCTTTACAATGGATTCCTCAAGCTTTCACATCAGAGGTAGCCACATGAAAAACAACTGCTGCAGAGGCCTGAGCCACAAGTTGGACTCCAGTCTGTTCAATATTAATAAATCTATTCTTAAAAGCAACAGTTATAAGCTACAATTTAAAGTGGTGATTGTGATGTAAATTGTTATCTGCAACAACCGCAATCTGGTCTGAACAACCTAAACTCGGGACGGACCCTCCGTATTGAATAAGTTAGTACCTTGTGGTCCCATCATAGTACAAACTCATAATGTTTCACTCCTTTCTGAGAAGGGTTTTTTTTTTGCTTTCATGTGACAGATATCATCTCAGCAGTTTAGTTTGGATGCAATGGCACAACAGACCAATAGAGGGCAGATGTGCGCATGCGCTGTATTGTTATTGTCTTAGTTTGGTGAAGGAATGTATTTAATACTCTGTCACCATACAGCTACAACACAGATGAGCTTAGTTTCCAGTGCAGCCAAGATGTAAAGTCCATCTAATATCACAAACAATTTGTACAACATTTCCAATATTCATAATCAAAGGAAGTAATAGAGATGAGGAATTGTGACCCCACGAACTAGCTCTTATACTTCCCTGTCTTAAACCTTTCTGTGTCCTTTATCCAATTCCTCTCCTTGTGTCAAATGTTTCCCTTTTCCCTCTTGTCTCTCTTCTTCTGTGTCAATCTGGCCATCCTCAACAGCCACAGACTGTCAGCTTATGTTTAGAATGAGGAGCAATGGAGAGAAGACAAAGAGACAGGAGGAAGCTGTGCATGAGAGGAGAGTGAGGTGGGTGGGTGGGGGGTGATGGGGCTCAGAGTGGTGCCTGGGATGGCGATTAAGACAGGATTTGGATTTTCGAGGTTTTTTTTTTTTTCCCTGACCAGGCTGCGTTTTTGTCTTATCGCGTTTGTTTGTCTGCAAAAGTCCGTTTGCATGTGCCAGCGTGTCCGCGTGTGTCTGAGTGCGAGAGGGGACGCACACCCTGAAAGAGCAATCCGCAACAGGGGGTCATTCACCATTTCATCACCCAAGCGCCGCGTAAAGCGCTCCCAAACACTCCTCTCTTTTTTCACAGCCCGCTCTTTGCCTCTTTCCCATGCTCCCTTTCTTTTTTCATCTTTTTCCTGCAGCTTTCCTCACACTGAGCTATCCCTGGCTCTCTTTGCGAGTTCACCCTCCTCTAATCTGTGGTGTGTCTCGCTCCTATTTATGGGTCTACACCACTTTATGTGCTTATCAGTTCTCAGTCTTGTTAAGTTTCGATGTCCAACTTTTGCCTTCAGAAGTCGAATGTCTGAAAATATCTGATACTTTCACTTTTACTACATTTCGGTCCAGTTTTCACTTTCACCGTCCACCTTCCTGCTTTTTTCACCCGTTGACAGCCGATCTTTCCTTTTTGCTGCCTTTCTCTAAAGTGATGCAGGGGCACGAATGGAACCTTTGAATAGGAACATTTAAAACCATCATGGGGTCTATATAAAGATGTGCAGCCATGAAAACACTCACAGTTGTTGGTACACTTGAAGTTGCCTTTCCACACAAGTGCAGGCTGTCACTGAAGGCAGAATGTGTTGGAACATGCGTTCGAACAAACCTTCTTTTTCAGTTTCTGTCTTATTTTGAAGAGGCCTGTCACTTTTGAATTGCTGGTTCCGATGACTAAGTCAGTCATCTTGCCCTGAAAGATTTCACACAAACTGCCTGTTTTTTATTAATTCAGCCTTTTTGGTGACATGAGTTGTGTCGATCTAAATTTCTAAAAGTCCTTCATTCAACTCAGATCTGGCAACACAGTTGGTAAAGTTTCATTTTCTTCAGTTCCGTTCTGGTCTTACCTGTGTGCTCTACATCATGCTGGTATATTTCTGAGTTGGAGTTGGTGAGCAATAATTGTCACCACCATTTTCTTTTGTTCCCATGGTGATTTATTCCCACGTGGAGTGATGATTCAAGCACACAGGCAAATGCAACCTTTGAGTTATAATTGGGAAGAATCTGAGTTCACAGACCGCTTTAGGAACATTTTTTCACAGTGAGGCGAGTTAGGAAGTACAGGTTTTGTTACACTGACCTTCAACTTTGAGGTAGGTTCTTTATATGTATTTAAATCAGTGAAAGCTTTCTTAGGTTTTCTTTTGAAATTTTCTCGACAAAAAAAACATAGTGATGACTTGAGAGGTGAACATGATGTTGTACCTTGGTTTCCTCTGTTTCCATCGTGTGCATTGAACTCATTTTTTTCTGCAAGCAGCAGTATTGGGTTAGCACAGTGTCAGAATGGTTTGAATGTTACCATTCATGCTTCAGAGCCAACAAACCCGGCCTTTTCATTCACCTGTATCACTGTAAGTCTTCTACATATCCGTTTATATTTATTAACTCCTTTGGTGAGCTGCAGCCATTGTGTTGGTTGCCTGTATAATATCTCCTTTCTGATGGTTAGCTAATCCGAGGAACCCACCAGCAGATATTCCTAAATGTTTTCAAATTACCAGTGCTGCTTTGCAAAAAAATTTAATCGGGGTCCAAACACAAAGTGGGCCAGTGATTGCCACACAGTGCTTTGAGCGTACGCTCCCCTCCCCTTAATTAAACATCGCAGACGGAGAGCGCCGTTGCTGCTGCCACCGCACGTCTACCCTGGTCCAATCAACAAAAAGGCCGAACTTTCAGACGTTCTCCGAGCAGTTCCGGATGACAGATATTGGAAAAAATCACCTCCTAACATCCCCCCGTACAGACTGTGTCATACTCAATTTATTACCTTATTTCCCAATGAAATTGCATTTTTGCTGCTGCATGCAAACATTTCCAATGGCTGAAGAATTTATATTAAGATGAAATGTACATTAAGTGGTTTTATGTGATTGGGAGCTGTAGTGATTGTAAAGGCGGCCTGCATCCACGCCAAGATTACTGAAGATTACCGAGGCTCTAAACAGGCAGAGTCATAAAGGCTCCTGATGCAGAAAAACCTCCTGTTTCCATTTGATTTTGGTGATTTGTTTTGTTTTATCACTCTCCACTAATTGACTCCCTTACCTGTTTTGGGATTAAGCCATGAAGATGCATTTGAAAAACATGCATGCAGAAATGGACCAGAACTTTACTTAACAGACCAGCACTTGGTTTTCATCACCACCCAAACTGAAGCTGTCGTGTATATTTACTGAGGATATATAATTCAATCAGAGAGTCCCTCACAGAGGTCTCATGTTACAGAACTGCTTCTGTGGGTCACTTCTTTTGTGTGCAGTTGGGTCCAATTAGAAACAGGGATGGCTGATAGTCTCTCAATTTATTAGTCATTAGAGCATTACGAATTTTAGATGAAGTAACCAACAGGGGCGTGTCCATGTCCACTTTGCTATATTAAATGACGATAATCTGTGCACAAATTAGAGTGCATCGATGAAATAGGTTGTACTCTCCTATGTCACATCATGAATCATGCAAAGCACTCACTGTGCAATCCTCAAGATTCATTTGCAGGTTCACCTGAACACTTTTATATTATTAGAGGGATGAAGAAAGACAAGAACAACACTTCTATGCAGAGAGAAAAGACCTATTTGTGCTTGAAGTAGAAGTGGCAGCTGGAACGAAGGACAGCCTCTTTTCTTAAAACATGTCGCTCGTTTAAAGCTCACCTGAAGTTAAAAAAAACTGTCATTTGTCACAAGACACAGTTGTCCTTTTGGCAGCTTTTATGTTTAACAAGAAGATGGCAACTGCATATGTTAAAGTAGATGAGACAGTCACTCTGCGTCACTTTGCACGACTTGTAATTTTGAGTTCCTGAAGACCAGCGCTGCAGGCACACAAACACACACCCATACACACATGAATATACTTTATATATACTCAGACAAACACACAGACTCGCATGCATGCTTGGGAGGACAAAATAACATGGACGAGTTTCTTCCATCACTTTGTAGTAAATGCAAAACCTCTCTCTCTCTCTCTCTCTCTCTCTCTCTCTCTCTCTCTCTCTCTCTCTCTCTCTCTCTTTCAGTTTTACACAGACATACGCACACATGTACACTGGTACGTACGCACACACCTCATTGGCATGCTCATATGCCTGCACATGTCCTGTCAGATCCAAGAAGGCATTTAAAACACTAACAAGGCTTCTATTCACTTTGGCCCCTCGCCAACCTGCAACACACACACACGCACGTACTCTCCACACATATACACGCAAATCTGTGCGTGCACAGACACTCAGCAGCCAACGGGACACTCTTCCAAATTATGCAGACAAAATGAACGGTCGCACACAAATGAACACACACGGCTCTATGCTCAGAGTTCTTCAATTACACAGGAATATTATGATAGAAAATTCCCTAACACTCCAGGTGACTGACCCCCTGGTGCTGGGTAAACACACACTCCCCTTGCACGCTCGCGCACATGTTTCCGCCAGCCAGATGAAATTGCCCTTCAAAGCAACCGCACAATCAGCAGCAGCAGCAGCAGTTCTGAGCGAGGGCTCTCCACGAGCTGTTGGTGTGCGATCTTGGTGCAGCGCCTGTTGTATTGTGCAGGCCATATATTGTTATTTCTGCGCGATTGTGCGGGCCTTCGCAGATGGGAGGGGGGGAAAAAAAGTCTCTTTGCTTGGTGACACATCGCAGCATTTGTGTGCCACAGCACGGAGCGGTTAGCCGTGTCACATTCCATCCCCATCCAGCCAACACCGTAGCATGGCCTTTGATACTCTGCAGTACACACACATGCACGCACGCACACACAAACACACACAAGCGCGGGCTCTCACTTTAACTCCCTTTTTTTATGTTCGATCCTGAAATAGAAAAGAAAAAAAAACGGGTAAATATCAAGCATTTTTCCTCAACTCTCTACAGAAAGCTAACACACCGCATTTTTGGTCTCCAACTGTCTTACCTTCTCAAGTGTAATAAAGTCAAAAAGACGAGTGAGCTAATGAAAGCTCAAAAAATGCAAAAAATAATACAAAATGTGGCTTTCAGTGATTTGGGGAAGAAAAAACACGCATGACAGAAAAACAGCATGTATTACACATGTTTCCCAGAAACAGAGGAGTCTAATTATGGCTGTTTCTGCTCATATAAAAAATGCCACGGGGCAAGACAACCTAGATTTCAAACAGAGATATCAGGAAGAAGTGTCACTCCACCAAAGAGAGCAGCACCTGATTTTTAATGCATAACTTTCCCCTTGGTTATGTGATCTATTGGTTTTTGAATGTTTTTCTCCTTCCCCCTTAGATAGGGCATATTTTAGCACTGCAAACTCAGAGCATTGGCCTTGCTTGAATATATCTTCCGTCGTTTTGAGTGAACCTGTGAACAACGGCCTCTTCCCCATCCGTGATAGTTTTCGCATAATGGGGAGCAGATCCCAGCCGGCGCTCGGACCTGCCAGCAGTGGGCTAATGTGTTTATAATGAGGAACAAGCGTATTATGACTAATGTCAGAGTGAATGAATTTCACAGTGAATCATCTGCTCTCTTAGCACTCCCCTTTCTTTTTAGCTGCCGTGAACGACATTTGGCTAAATTGTCTCCCTGACGGTGTTTGACACCCCACTTTAAATTCTGCTTCTGTTCCAAAATAAAGATGGAGGCACAAGCGTTTATGGCCTGTGCAGTGAGCTCTGTGTAAAATGCTACTTAAGTAGATTGCTTGTAAAATTCCTCTGTAATTTATAGGTCCCCTTTTAATCTTTCGAGAGAAAATGATCAAAAGATGAATAAAGGTTTGAGTATTTGGTAGACAAAGTGTTGAAAACAAAACCGAATGTGACACGATACAGGAACACCAAGCTTGAGAATAAGTTAGGTAAAAAAAAAATCATTTTTTTTTTTCCACCAATGTGAGCCTGTAATTTGTTTGGACTCAATGAAAACCAAAGTTATCCTGAGCGAACATACACATGAGACTGTGTTGTTATGACAAGCAATCTGCCGACCTGTGGCCTCGGCCAAGCCCGTCTACGGCCTTGTGCAGTCTGCCACTGTGTGGGTAAAGGGCTGGACACTGTGTGTGTGTGCGTGCGCCAGCGGATGTGAGTCGTCAGACCCGGTGGTTGTTAATGGCAGCACGTTTAGCCGCTGGGACACTGAAACCATAAACCTCAATATATTTCAAATCCAGTGTAGACTTTGGGAAGCTTTCATATTGTTGTTTCCCAAGTGGGTGCACGCGCACGCACACTCACACTCACACAAGCATAAAAAAAAAAAAAAAATCTAATGAAGGGTTTGCATGATTAAAATACTCGAGGACACATCCTGCAGGATGCGGTTATAAACAAGTTTGCAAGCAAGAGAGGGAATGGAGATTAGGTTAGTTTTATTCAGGGTGGATTATTTACACGTATCACCGTCGCAGCTCCCCGGGACCAGAGGAGAGGAAAGTAGTAAAGAAAGGAGAGAGAGAGGCAAAAAAACAAGGCCGTCTGTCTTTTTTTAAATCCTTTGGGGGTTTTCTCACACTTGGGGCTTGCAGAACAGCTCCCCCCTCCATGCGCCCACCAGGACCTTCACTGTTTGCACGGTGGTACGTTTGGTGAAGTGTGACAGGTGTTGTCAAATCCAGGTGCAGTGCAGGGAGGCTGTCTCTCAGCTTTGCCTCCGAACTGTTGTCTGGGCTGCAGTTCAGTCGAGCCGCGGCGGGGTCCCCGGGGGTTCACACCAGATGTGAAACCCTAACCCAGTGCTTATTTAGAGTTAAACACTCTGAGCTGGTGAATGTGTTTGGGAAGGCTGTCCATCATTTTTGTCCAGCTGACAGCGTGGTGGCCGAGACCCTGAACACATTCAACAGGAGTGAAGCATTTATCACATTCAGACTTTAAAACTTGAAATATGATGAAAGCTAGATGTGATTTTGAGAATTAACTAAAGCAGACATATTTGCTGGTGCGTAATTGCCTGATTAAAGACTAAATTATTGCTTCGAGAATAACAATTTTGATTTAAAGAAAAAAAGATGACAAATTCATTACATCATGTTCCTCTGAACCTGTATAATATGGTCAGCGACGTTTCACGACTGCATTAACAGGTCTCATTTCTGTTATCTGTCGTTGTGTTTTATTTAGTTTTGCACCTCAGTAGTCCTTCCTTCCATGTTTTTTTCCCTTTGTTTCATTTATGTACATCTCTGATGGAGACAGCCATGGTGTAATCTCCAGTCTAATCTGCTAATCCCATTAATTATCACACAGCCATTATTCTTCTTGGTCCTAATCCCCCCCAAGAGATCCATACCGTTCATCCAGACAGGAAGCGTGCGCATCCATCTGCACGTGTCCCCTAAAAACACACAAGCAAGTGGGAGAAAAACCACATAAACATAATTGGAAGGGATGTAACAAGAGAGTTTTGCAGTTGACTTGAAACTCATCAGCAGAAACGAAAAAGGAGTTGCTTGTTTTAATCTCTCAGAGATGAAGCCCAGTGGGCCTGTTACTGAGGTACAGCCTCCTACTGGACTGAGCAAGAGCTACACATTGGTCCTACTGACTCACTTCAGCAGGACTAATCAGGCTGATGTTGTTGCACCCATTTTTGTGTTTGTTGACATGGTAACCAATATTTTTTTAACTTTTTTTTATGGCAGACAGAAAGATGTCGACAGCGTACAAATAAGTGTAGCCATGAATGTCAGGAGGTAAAGATAGGTAGCACCAACACGTAGCGACAGGAGTGATAAGTAGTCACAGCTGCCAATAAATCAGGCAGGTAAAACATCAGCCATTAAAAGCTCTTCAACACCAGTAAAAAAAAAAAAACACCTGCAAAATAAGAAATTACACTTCTCTCGCATGGCGGAAAATTGTTGTTTATACTCACCTTTTCCCCCCAAAGTGTGATTCTGAGACCTGTTTTGACATGCTGTGCAGCATGTTAGCAGCTGGAGGAACAGAAAGGCATCAACAATATTTGGAATTGCATCACTCCAGAAAGCTGCTCAGACAACACGGTGTTAGAGTTTCATCTGAAGCTGTTTGAACATTTTGACTCCTGCTGACGGTTCAGGGGGGGAGAATCTTCAGAGGCGAGGCCTTTGTCCTGACCAAGGGTAGAAATGATGGAAAAAGTGATGCTTCTAGAAGTCAAAAGCAACGTGGATGTCTGTCTGAGCCTTTCGTGTCATTTCATTATTTATTTGGGAGGGATAATGCTCTTTAAACACAAGGAAACAAGTGCAAAAAACTTGCGAGTTGTTGAAGCAGGACAGCACCACTATTTTTGGTTAGTTTAATCGTTCATCCAACAAAAGAAGAAAAAACAATGTTTTGATAGAATCAAATGGTAGAGTTGAAAGATGAATTGCTACAATTTCTTCCTTCACCACAGCAAATTTATCACAAAATGTTTTGAAGCAGACAGAAAAGACACAGACGCACACATACACACACTGGAGCTCCACATAACTCACACAGAGATTACAGGTTCATGCATCAAGCTCAATTTTGCTCTTATCTCTAGAGAACACTGTGAACTCGTCACTTTGATATCGAGCAGGTGTTAAAGAGGCTTTTTGCAGCCCTGAACGGGGGAGAAGAGCACACCAAGCTTCCTCTTATTATCAGGCACCACTTTGGAGAGATAAGGGTGTTTTGTTTGTTGCTTTGGTGAAATTAAAGATGCCCTTTAAAAACGTGAAAATGCCAAAGCAGATGAGCGGCTCCGGCCGTTCACTTTCATTTCCCGTGGAGTTACTTGAAGTTGTTTTCTAAATTATCACAGGGGGAGGGAGCAATTGCAGGGGAAAAAATTGGTAAATGACAGCAAAACACAGACATTACAGATCAGCCAAATATGTAAATAAACTCCCACTCTAATATCTCTTTGGATTATAACCTCTTTTCATAATAGATTTATGAGTAAAGCCCCAATAAAACACAATGCAATAATATACTAATATTAATTGATAAACCAACTGAAGACCAAAGTCAAGAACAGGGTCATAATTACCACTGTGTTGTCACAGGAATCAAGAAGACTTGAGGAATTGAAACAACAGAAAGCTCAAAAAGTTTCACTCTTCCCACTTGATGCAGGATTTTAGCTGCTCATCTTACAGGTTCTAAGTCACAGACACTGCTATTTGGAGTCTCTAATGTTCAGGGGGTTTTCAAACTGTTATTGCCAACAATTGTGGCTTTCAATATTTTCTTGGACAAATCTTCAAATTCTCCATCATGTAAGTGAGGATGCAGTTGCGAGTGTCACGCTGTCTTTGTGAGGATCGGTGTCCAAAGACACACGCGCAGTCCATCTCCGATACGACCTCGGCTGGAACGTGAACCTGTGAGCATGTAAAACGTACAGCTGATGCCCCGACCATAATTCATTGGCCCAGACCACTTAGCCTTATTAGTCTACAACAAAAGATTCATATTTCAAAGCCATGAACAAATAAAACAAACAGGAGAAGCCACCGCGGCACCATAACTCAGGTCCGGGGAGCCACTTAACGTTATTGTAAACCAAATATTTAATATTTCAAACTATAAACTAAAATAAAGAGACAAGCTCTTTTGGTAGTGGTAGTGCCCCACCCCTTCCCTTCCCTCCCAACCTCTTCTCTCATTTGCTCTCTTCTGGATTTCCACGCACGAGAACAAATAATTTCACATCATAAGCAGAGTTTGTGTACACTCTGTGCCTATGCATTGTTTGGAGGGTGTGCATCGGTTTATCAAATTAATCAAACGGCCTAAATGGAGCAGCTGTCTGTCTGCGGGGAAGCAGAAGGAGATTAAGTAAATTAAGAGGATGCAGAAAGCAACAGAGATGGAAAAAGGAGAATGAGGGAATCAGGAGGGGATAGAGAAGAAAGAAAAGCGAGGCGACAGCAGATTGCAGAAGTGGATGAAAGCGAGACCGAAAATGGGTTTCGGCGATTCTGACAAAGCTCAACAAGCGCGTGAGGCAAGAGGGAGCAGCAAAGCAATTAACAAAAAGGAATCACACATGGATATTACATTTTTTGTGGGGGGGAAAACAATAGGAAAGTTGGATGAGTGGAGAAAGTGTGAGATAAAATGAAGAATGGGAGCGGCAGAGGCAGGCGCTGGAGCTGTCTGCGACCTTGATGCAGACCCGAGTCAGCTCGAACACAACACGCCATCACTCACACGCTAATGAGCTAAGCTAGCTCGGTGTTTTTCAGTGTGCGAGAGCACGCGCTTGATTGTAATCCATTTTCAGGGTTGAGTAGTCATCAGACGCATTTTCATGTGTGCCGCTGAGTGCTTTCTGCCGTATTTACGAAGCCCAACTCGGTAGAAATGAATGTTTGTCAGTTTTATTGTTGGACCGACTGAAGGGAAAGATCAGTCTTCCGTTTCAGTGATGAGGAACTGTCCTGAAATAGCTTTTTGTGTTTCTGCAAAGTTGCGTGATGATTTTCTCCGTCTTTCCCTGATAACCGAACAACATTTCAACCTTATAGAACAGTTCTGATATCTCAGCTGGCAGCAGCTGGAGGCTGGAGGCATTGTGTTTTTAGTTTGTTCATCCATCCTCTTCTTGTTGACACGATATCTCCAGAAAGCCTGGAGGAAATTTCTTTGGATTCACCATTGATGTTCACAGAGCTTCAAGGACAGCCAGGTCACTGTTGCCGGTCAGGGACTCACACTCATTCCACTGTGCTGAGATGAATTTGGCAAGAATATCCCAAAGGAGTCGCTTCAGTTTTGACAAAAGTTTTTATGTGAACTCAACGATGAACTGATTCCATCTGAAGACACTGTGACCTAAAGTCTGTCCCCTTTGTGTCATCGCAAACACTCTGAATATTTCAACATACTCGAACTGACACACTGGATTTTAATGCTCAAGTTCACTTTGATCTCACACTACTTGTTATGTTTGCATAACTGGAGAAAAAAAAATCACTTCTCCGGCTGAACCCTGCAGACCTTTGGAGCCTGTCTTTATGGACTTCGCATCATCACCCTCATTAGTTTGTGAGGGTTTTCTCTTCAAGTACTCTTTCAGCCACAGCATCGGTGGATGACTGCTGACTTGAAACTGTTCATTTCGTTGTCATGAGTCCTTATTGCCACCCTGGGACTTGTTTGGTGTTGTCATGTACGAAAGTCTGAAATCAAGTCAGGATCAGATCAAACTGGCCTTTTTTTAACACTGTTCATGCACTCTTGCATCTCAGTAACTAAACAGTGATTTTTTGGTAGATGGGGGAAAAAGGGGAAAAGCCAGACTTTGATTTTATTGAGAGAAATAACAAATATGTGACAGTAAACTATGCGAACCACTGAAGCTAGTCACAGTAATTAAATCAACATGATTATGTCAAATCATGTCTCTCTCGACGTCACAGTAACTACAAGTTAATTTTTCTAATTACCTGTTTTCTATTCGTTCTAAATTCTGCAGTATACCTGGTTTTATATCAGTGTGTTTTACTCGCTAATACTAACAGACTGGAGGGTAAACTCTTCTTCCCGCTGTCGTTTTTCCTGATTTTGGCCCTTCATTCAGCAGTTGTCTCGTCTCGACCGTACAGCTGTATGTACAAGTCTTTTGTGTAGTGTCAGCAGGCCCTCATCGAGATCATTACGGACTCAATGTGCTGTTGATTATAAATCCAAAGTGTCTGGTTTGGATTATTCCAGCTGATTCTGGATTTCACGGACTCCACTGGCTCCTAATTTCATCTGCAGATGGTGCACTCGCTATTTGCTTGGGTGCATTAACCTCATCTGTGGTTACACAAACGCGCACGCACACGAGCACGCGCTCACACACTCGCCGTCTTATTTACCGCGCCTCTCTTCCCTCGCTTTTGACAGAAATCTCCATAATTAGTTTGGCCGAGGACGCTCTGCAGCTTTTAATGGGGTGAAATGATTTCACCGCATCAGCACAGAGGTTTGGAAAAGTTCATGTGACCACTCGATATCCCAAACAGCGCACAACTTTGTGTGTAAATTTGTGTGCGGCTGTCCTGCATTAATATATCTGTCTTCGTCTTTGGTTTGTTTTTTTTTGTTTTTTTTTCCATGCATCGTTCCCTCTACACGATAATGACTTATTGATCCAGCAAATTAATTTGTCATCGAAGGTTAGTGTGCACGACGCACTTCGTTCTTTCTATTCATCCTCATTGTTTAAGTCTTTACTTTGTGTCGCTGCTCCGGGCTCCAGTTTCTCTTTTCATTCCTCCGACGGCCTGTAATCCTCCCTTTTTTCTCTCGCCCCATCAGAGTGACAGCCTTTCCCTTGATGTGGCTGCGCTGAGATATCCAAGAGAAAGCAATCTGTCTTGTGTGATTTTGTGGTCAGAGGAATAAGTTTCATACAGCGTCCGCTATTGTACACGTCCCCACATCCTGCGTCTATCCCACTTTCCGACTCTTTACCATGTAACCGCTGTGGAAGGCCACCATATCCTGCAGCCATCCTCTGTGATTACCGCAGCTGTTTTCCAAATGATTCCTCATGATAGTGAAGTGAGGGGGCTGCAGGACCGCAATAAAGGAAGCACTTTGAAAAATTAAGGCAATTTCCGCATTAAAAACTGCCTAAATCTTTTTTTTTTTCCCTTGATGTGCTGTATTTATCTAATGTAAGCCCCTTTTTTATGTCTAATTATATCGCAGCCTTCTATGTTATCTTCACTTTTAATAACGTGAAGTGCTTCCTAACAAAGTTGTTGGTTTGGAAGGCATCGCATAAATAAGTGTCTTTGACCAAATCCACCTTTTTGTTTATGAAGTATGAAGCGCTCGTCTCCACTAATGCTGCGGCTCATAACCATGAATCACTGAGCAAGCCTCGTTTTATAAGTGGAAGTATGTCAAGGAGCTTCGCACATCGGAAAATCATAAAAGTTTAGGATTTCATCCCTCGCAGTGACGGGCCATATTTCATGTTAAACTGAACGTTTTGATTAGTCTGAGGAAATGTTTATAAACAGTGAATGTTTGTCTTTTACGAGGAAGGTTTGCTGCCTGTCAGGTTCTTCATCTTGTTTTGCCTTTTTTTTTCACAAGGTTTGTATAAAACTGTACAGTCCCAATGAGTTCCACTGCAAGTCAAATGTGTATGGCTGTAAACTTGGACACAGTTTGCTGTTTGGGATTGAAATCTTCCTCATTTCACTTTCAGTGAATTGTTTGACTTTAGAAGCTCATGTTTAGTTTATTTTGAGTTTTAGTCCCTTTTTTGGTGGGAAAAAAAATGTGATGGTTTTTTTTTTTCCAACTGAGTGGACCTTGTGCGAACTGCTGCATGTGTGAAAAGTTTGTGCCGGTTGGATTTGCGTCCGTGAGGAGGGGCTGCTGTTGTCTGATTCCTCTAAAGGAGATTAATGAAAGGACTACAAACAGAGAGGGAGGGGACGGACGGAGGGATGAGAGGGAGGGAGGGAGCTGATGGTAGGAAAAGGTTTGCGGGGACGGTGTGTGTGTGTGTGTGTGTGTGTGTGTGTGTGTGTTGCTTGGGGACTCCTCTGTGAAGTCCATTCATGCCCTGCTGAATGGAATTCTTTCTCTCTCTCTCTGATTTTCCCTTTTTTGGTTCCGATTTTCTCAGACTCTCTCTCTCTTTCTCTCTCCCTCTCTCCCTCCATCTCTCTCCATCTTTCCCTCCTTTTCCTTTCCTCTCCTATGGTTTCAGTCCTTCTCTCGCACCACATTCCTCCTGTCTTGCCTGTCACGGCCTTATGTCTGTGATGTCATTCAGGACAAAGGCGCCAAGCTTTCCTGGAATGTGAGACTGACTGAGGGAGTGAGAGAGCGAGAAAGAATGGCTGGGAAAGAGTTAAAGACAGAGACGCAACTGGGCAATAAAATGCTGAAAATATTCACACACTGAATGGTGTGCTGCAGACAATTGATGTATTTATTTTCATCTGCAGGATGTCAGAATTTTCCCTGCGATCTCACTTGTCTCTGGGATCATTACAATATTCAAGTCTCCAGATTAACTGAAATGAGCAAATGCGCATAGAAGATGGATTTTTACTCTTGTAGGAGATGTCCAAGTTAGGACGTGAGCAGCAGGTGCATGACAAAGTGGCATTGGTCAGTCAGTTGTCAAAGTAAATAGTTCAAGATTTAAAATCAAGTTTTAACGATTTATTTCACTGAAAAACTGTGCGATCTTCATATCATGCTAAAGAATATAGTTCTTGATTTATTTGATTCTTGATTACTGTAATATAATTGTAATCATTATAGATTTAGATTCACTGAAAGACGTTTTTGAAAAAATGAAAGTTCAATTTGAAAAACATTTTACATGTCAAGTTAAAAACTATGTTTTTTTAAATGTTTTTAAACGACTATGAATATTTGGTTCACATTCCGTCACAAGAATTCGTGCATTAGCTGCCGTCTTTGTTCAGTAACTCAGAGACCAGATAGCGATGCGATGGCCATCAGTTTTTTCCAAAGGCATTATCTCACGTTGACAGTGACGTAACTGCTATGAATGCACAGCGTTCCCATAGCAAAGCTGCCTGTGAATGAGAAAAATTGCATTGAGGGGTCTTGGAAGGGGAAAAAAATGAAGGGGTCAATTTGTCTAAATATTTCAGGTCAGTTTATTCTCCGCTGGTGAAACCCGGGAGGGCTTCCGAGTCGCTCGTCCGGGAGTTATCTTGATCCATCGGGGGAAATGAGTGACAGCAGTCCTTCTTTTTATGCATGTGAGTGAATGAGGATAAAACGTGGCAAGGTTCTCAAGGTTGTCAGGTGGCTGAATGAATCAACCGACAGACGTTGGAGAGGATGAATTAGTATGAAAACATGTTGACTCTCTTTGCATCTCATCCTCGGTTCAAGGTTGCAAGAAATGACTACTTGGTACAGTGTGATGACAGAGGAAGCAGGGGAGAGAGAGAGAGAGAGAGAGAGGAGTGTAGTCAAAATTAGTGTGTGAGGAGTGGAGTACAGCAGAGAGAGTGCAAGAATAAAAACATGTGAAATGCTGCGAGAGAGTGAAGGTAGCATCAGGGGAGAGCAGAGAATCCCATTTATATTCGGACTAAAGCACAGTCACTGTTCTTGTGGGTGTGTGTGAGTGTGTGTGTCCCGATAGAGGAATATTTGTGTCTGACCACACACAGACTCACTCACTCACTTACACACGCACACGCACACACATACACACACGTGCATGTGGAGTGTGACCTCTCTGCAGAGGCCTGTCCGTCAGACGGACATGCTGATGGATGAAGCTGTCAGTGCCTGTGTGTCTCGCTTATCAAGCAGTCAAATAGCCCTCTCTACAGACCACACACACACACACACACACACACACACACACACACACACACACACACACACACACACACACACACACACA
>JAUESE010000098.1:4800582-4811893 GCA_032274725.1 Malacoctenus triangulatus
GTGTGTGTGTGTGTGTGTGTGTGTGTGTGTGTGTGTGTGTGTGTGTGTGTGTGTGTGTGTGTGTGTGTGTGTACATAAGTAACCAAATGAGGCAGTGACATGCTCTGCCAAGCCCTGGACACAGGACTCATGAAAATGCTAATGGTAGCCGGATTAGCGGCTTGGCGGAGGAAATATCCCACAACTATTGGTGATAGCAAAATACCCCACTGCTCCTTTCTCTCCCCCCTGCTTTTTCTTTCACTCCTGCACGCCCCTGCTTGCAACTTTGTTCGTATTCTTCCTCTATTTCCTCCCATTTCTTGTTTTGTTGTCTCCCTTTTTCTCCTCATATCATCAGCCAAATCGTTCCAAATGAAGTTTGTTATTTGCATGACAATTGTTGTCCTCCCACACTAGTTTTTGGTTTGTTTTAAAGCTGTATAAAATATATCTGTCTTTGACTCTCTTCGTCTGTTGCTCGCTCCGACTCTCAAGAAGGGAAAGATCTTCTTAATTTAATCTTTTTTTTTTAATTTTGTGACAAAAATTTCACTTTCATCCCTGAAAATTGAGAAGTAGTTTTCAGGCTTTTTTTTACACCTTATATTTTCCGAAATGTTAATCCAGGTAAAGTTTGAGATTTCATTTGAGGGAAATTGTTTTACACGCCTTCCCAACATCAAGACTGCTTTCGATATAATGATTCAGACAGTAATAGATGGGAAAGATGATGCATTTATGTATCCATTAGTGTATATGCAACATACACTAATGCATTGAGATGTGGCAAGACAAAAGATGTACCTGGGTTTAACAGACAAAGAAGAGAGGCCTGTCTATGCAGATTCAGAGCAGCAACACATCCCTCCTCCAACACTGTTTATGGGATGTTTGACGTTGTCAGCTTGAAAGAATAAACTGAGCAGTACAGATAACTTTAATCTGTCATCGTCTTCCTATTGCACTGAGAACATTAGAGTGAACCTTTATTCTGTATAAAGTTTTTTCAGAAATTTCTCCCCAAAAAATTGAGTAATGTGTGAACTAAAACAGCATGCAAGGATTTGTAAATGTTTTAAAGCTGATATTCAGTTTACTCATTTCGCCATCCTTGAATCCACATATCAATCAACAAATAAACTATCCGTCCATCTACTGACACGTCCATCCTTCTCCTTCTCATCCGTCCAACCATGTTGATAATATTGACATTGGTTGTAGAAAGATTTGGAGAAGAGTATTGCATCTTATTGAGAGTTTGGAGAGCATCACTCTGAGTTCACAATTAGATATCAGCTTTGATTGACTTTGCACATCATTGCATTCTGTTCACATTCTTCCAGAATGTTCCAGCTTTTGTCTACAACCAATTTCTGGGTGAGCGATCTCACAATGCAGCTGTTGCCATTGATCACAAAATCCATTCCAAAATACCCCTTTGAAACTTTAACTGCTGCCTGAGGGACCAAAACATATAAGAAAACAGGTCTTCAAAGTCCTCTCCTCACCTCATCTCCTCCCCGTCGCTGTATTGTTAAAAGTCTTTCGAAGTTGTAAGTCACATTCATTTTCAGGGACAACGAGGCACATCGTAAATAAATAAAACAATTTCATGCTTCCCGGTGCACTTCTGAATTCTGAGTGGGAGTAAGACGATTCTCAACTGTCCTCGTTCATCCGACCAAAGCTGGGATGAAATTAAATGAGATGAGATTGCGTGCGCATTCTCAGGAGCGCGCGTGTCCCGCCGCATGTGCGCGCCACGGGTTGCAGTTACAAAGAGAAATCCTCAAAGCAGCTCCAGACTCATCAAATGATAACTTAAAGCTTTCTAGTGCCAAGCTGATCAAACGATAACTGATCTCATCTAAGTGTAACGGCTTCTCCGGTTAAAGAAGTTTTTACTTTCAAAGAACTTTTCTTTGTCGTTTCTGACAGCGGCCCACCTCAGCACCTGCCGTTATTCAGCAGAGAGACATTACTCATTCACTGTTATTAAAGCGGAATAACTGTAACCTGATTTCTTTAGCAGCTTTCCAGCCGAGAGCCTGAAATCATTTGTCACTTGTGTCACCCATTCAATCGTTAGATAAAGAAAGGAGAGATCAAATTCAGTGCGCTCTGTCATCAGGTTAGTTGGAGGGTCAGGCAGGTGCGAGTGAAAGTAAGAACATAGCATTCATGTGTTGTTTCATGTTTATTGAGAAAGCCTGGAAAAACACAAACAAGCAGATTTTTTTCCCACTTTTCTCTCTGCTTCAGACAGGTTAGAGATCAGCTCTGACAACAAAAGGGTCGAGCTGGCAGCCGTTTAAAAGCATAATTACGGAGTGATGCAGTGATCACTAGCATGCACAAAATCAAACGCACACAGAGTGCCCTCCAGGACAGCAGCCATTTTCAGTACCAGTTGTGTCTTTGCAGTTCCCAGTCCAAACACTTGCTTTGAAATCCCAGATGTTGCACAGAAACGCTGCTGCTTTTATGCTTTTCCATTGAAGAGCAGATGACCCAGGAGATTAATGTTGGCTAAATTAAAAAAAACCAAACAAACAAAAAAAGCTGTGAGAAAATCACATAGGCTGACTTGATGCTGATGTTAGCTGGGATCAGCTCCAGCTCACCACTGCTCTTGGTTGGGGGAAGTATAGAAGATGTATTGCAGCGCTTCCAGAAGAAAGAGACCCTCTTGAATAAAGATTTGATATAAGACTTTCAGTTCAAAAGGTTTTTCATCTGACACTACATCTGACACTAACCGAAGAAGGTGTTCTGTGTGCTTAGCTATAATTCTCTATAGGCAGTGCATATGAAAGGGACATTCTGCTATATAACTGCAGAACAGCAATTGTAAGGGGCCTCTTTTGTTCCTTTTTCTTTTGTTAAATCATTTTTGTAAGATATCACCGCAGATCGAAGCACTCTGCTTCTACCCGTTTTACCCATTTGTTGAAGTGCACTGTTGTACCCTGTCATCCAGCACTTCAATGAATCGATGTCCAGATTTTGTACCTTTTTTTTTTTTTTGAAGAGCCTTGTGATTTGAAAGGAAAAATGGCCTATTGAGGGGACGGGAGAAAGTAGAGCTCCAGAGTTTTGAATGCCTATTTTGGTGCCACACCTGGATGCATTAGCTAAAGAAGAAGAGATGACAGCTCAGAAAGGTTTCAGAAACAATGATAAAAGATTTAGAGGGAAAGCATGGACTTGTAGATAGGATTGTTGTCTTTTTTGCAGGATTTTTTGTGCGACAGCTGTCCTGGTTGTGTCCACATTTAAAGGGCAAGTCTACGTGCTCTGTCATTTCCCTTCTCCTCCTATTTTTCTTAGACTTTGCATGTGAGCATCCTGCAAAGAAGAGATATAATTCTGTTTTATTGTAATTTATATTTTCCTTGTGACTCCAGCAAAGTTCTGCATTGTAATATGAGAATATAAGCAAAAGGGTGGGACCAAGAATGTGGGTGCAAAATTAGATCAGCAAAGCCATGGAAGGTGTGACAGACGTTTCCAGGCCAGGCATGGACAGCCACAACAATGAAATGTCATGAAATTATGATGCTGTATATAATTATATATTTTTCCCAGCCCTGCATGGCTAAATATTTTATCCCTCTCCTCCACATTTCGTGCAATCGTCCCAGTTACAACATGCAAATCTTGTCATGTAAATTCTTCCAGACTTGGGTTTTTTTTTTTTTCTTGTGGAAACTTTTTGCTCGATTGTACCACCATATTTTAACTTGAGTTCTGGATTATTTAATTAAAATTTGCATTGGTCAGGGAGGTCTTCAACGTATCTCATCTCACAGGATTTTCACAGTTTTAGAGGAAATCCTTTTCATGGCTCAACTTTGGTGTTAAGAGTGATTCTCGGTCAGGCCCCTGCCTCCTTCCCAGAGGTCTTCAGAAGGAGGGATGTGTTCGTTACTCATGCAACACAAAGCTAAACTATATGCTTCAAGTTAGATGAATACTTTAAAGACCTCCGGGACACTCCACCCATACAGATTTCTCTTTGTTTCGTTGTGGGATCGCACATGTTCCCGTCTGTCGGACAAAGAGGAGAATTTCTTCTCTCTGGTCTCCGCTGACTTTGCATTTGTTTCACTCTTCCTGCGTGAACTCTTCTCGTTTCTGTCTTCTCTCCCTCTCTGTTTCATCCCTTCGCAAACTGACTCCAAGAAGGTCATGAAGAGATTAGCATCTGTTTTTCAAAGGAGAAAGTTGTCCCTTCGCTTTTATCTGTCCATCATTATCTCCGTCTGTCTTTCATATTCCTAATCAGTCTGTGAAGGTCTCACTGGCAATGCAGATGGCTGTCCGTCTTCTTTATTTGACTGGTATTTGTTCGTGCACCGCCTTGTTTATGGGCCTTTCTAAATGTGTGTTGGCTCCCAAATTGCTTTCATCCTCTTGCTACCCGCGTGTATGTTATCAGACATTCAGATTATAATTGCGGCTATCCATTTCACTATTGTGATGCCATGTGTGTATCTGTTTGAGAAGGGGTTTCATGTAGCTAAAGTGGCAGGCCGGTGCGCTCCCTTGTGGGAGTGATCTAACAAAGACTGGGTCATTCAATATCGTCTGAAAAGCTTCGAATTGAATTCTTTCAATCTCTCTGTCTCCACATCTTCCTCAGTGGACAGGTATTCAGAAACACATCTTTTATACATGTCTTTTCATCAGGGACTCGTGGCTTCTCATCTTTTGCAAATATTTCCTGCCTTCAGCTTTCGCCCCGTAGCTTCTTCCTCACTATTTACTCAAACAATGTCAGCAGAACGTTCCCTCTGACTTTGAATTTACATTTTAGTGCAGTGTTGCGTTTAGTATGTAGTATTTTTAGCAAAGTTTTAATACAACCCTCAATGATTGCCCCGTGCCGTCTGGGGTTCTTTGTGCTTTAAATTACCATGGCGACCCCATACAGACGAAAAGATAAAGGAGACCTTCTATCACAAGGTGGTGTTGATACTTTCACATTCAGAAACAAAGAGATGTCAAGGTGAAAGCACTGATAGAAGTAATGGTAATAGCTCCTTGTGTTTAGTAACAAACTGATCCTCCAACACCAGCGAATGAAAGCAGAGTAGCTGTACCTAAATCTCCAAAGCTGCACCTTTAACTTCAGAGGTTACACTCTAACAAGTAAGAGGTTGCAGTATTCTGACCTCAGTCAGATCTCCAAAACTCTTGATCATGCAGCTCATTAGCATCTCTCATCACACTTACTGTGCCGCATGTTTTCTCACACCACATGCCCCTGGCTGGTGATTAGGTTCCTCCACCAAACAGAACAGCTCTGTGCACAAATTTGCTGTGTGCCAAATGTAGCAGGAGCGTGGTGAAAGTTCGAAACTTGTTGACCCCGGATGTGTTGATCTCCACCTCCAGCAACAGAAGACGTAGCTGAGAGGCCGAGGACATGTCCCCTGTAAGATGTAAACCTCATTGTGCTTACTTATAGCCAGCTTTTCTCTGTCCCCCGACAGTAAAACCCGACCCGCCAGAACGTGTGACTGCAACTCCGATTCGCCTTAACCCTCGGAGGCTGGAGGTGTCCTGGCATAGCCCAGCCACCTGGCCCGACATCGACAATTTCCCCCTGAAGTACTTCCTTCGATACCGTCCACTCATCCGGGAGCAGTGGCAGCATGTAAGTATTGTGCATGGAAGTGCTCGTGACACAGTTTTCTGCAACATCCAGCGGTTTGGCAAGTTTTGTTTTAGGATTGTTACTATGAAAAAATAGTGGAAGTGGACAAAAGAAGTAATCTCGGTCTGGATTGGTAGTTCCACTCATTGCCAATTTGACCTCTATTTATAGTCCTTGAAAACGAGCACTAAATTTCACATCAGAGCAACAGAATTACCAAATTATCTAACATGAATTTGAGAAGAAAATCTCCAAAGAGATGCTTCTGACAATAGTCAGTAGATACTTGTGCAATGACCCAACATGAAGCTGCCTGAGCTTGATCCCTGGTCAGACAGACGTAATTGCTCAGCTGCTTTGGTGCATGTTACTGTATCTGACTATTTCTTGCGGGTTGAGTTCCCCGAGGGCTCCATATAGTAAAAGCATATGTGTCCACTATAGGATTCCTGGGATGAAAGCGCTGTCTACCAAGGTCTAAGGTTGCAGGGTTATTATCATGCACGTCAATGGTGTGCAAAGGTGTTATTCCAAGAGCTTGAGTTACAGAGGCACATATAGAATCACACAGGCACACACACACGTGAATTACAGACCAGGACACATCTTTTCATTGAGATTTTTTTTTGCGCTCATGTCTTGCTGTAGTTTTTTGATTTCAAACTCGTAGTTATTTATTGTGAAGTTATGTCAGTTTTTTCGGAATGCTGAGTCACTGTAGCATCCAGTCTGCCTTCGTTCTGAGTCTCTGGTGTTTTATTATTGTTATTGTTCTCTCTGTTGAATCCATCAGTCTGATCTGTTGCTGTTTTCTTGTTCTTGTTCACGTAAGGGTTAGAAACCGCTTCAAAACCCAAGACTTCCTGATTTAAACTCCCTTCAATAAGTCCCCCCCAAGACCCTCCACAGTGATGAAGTTAAATGTTGCTATTGATAATTGTTTAACATAAAAAGGTGCAACAATTAGATGCATCAATATTGTGTTTTGGGTGATTCATCAAGAGTGAGAATCCCTTGTTTTTTCACATTTAGTAAATGTGAAGATTTGTTCAATTTGGCATTATCGACCGAAGAACCGCTCTCGGGGTTTTTGGTAACTTGATCGGCATTTTGTTTTGCAGCAGCTTAAAGAGAAAATAAGTAATTGGCCACGGCTAAGAAGGCATGCCAATATCAAGTAGGGATAAATTCAGCTGGTTCTCCACCCATTTAACAATTTGCAGAACAAAATCTTATTTATTTCTGTTGCGTCTCTACACAAGCCATCAGTGACACAATCATCATTGCACACATTTTATTTTCTGCAGTGTTGTATTCAGACATTCTCATTCAGTCTATTCAAGCTCACTCATCATACACACACAGCAGCAGGAATAAAAAAAACTTTTAATAACGCCTCAGCTCTTTGTGGTTCAAGCTGATGATTAAACTTGACACACACTAAGAGTTTTCTTCTCTCCTTCACCGCTAATCAATCAATAGGCGAACTGACGCATAACCTGAAAGGTGGGAAGCCTTAAGTCAATATTTGGATTGGGTAAGGACGCATAATTTGTAAATTGCATAAATGTGGGCAATGACAGCTGAAAACTGCAGGGTTTCCCGTTTTCGTGGCGCTCTTTGATGAATGTCTTTTGTGGTCACGGTTTCTTTATTTTCGCAGCAGCGAGTGCGGTTTTCTGATGAGGGAATTCAGCACGTATCAACCGTGGACTCGTGAGTCCCGTATCGTGGGGCTTTTGCCCCTCTTATTAAGTGCTGCTTAGTAATGTCAACAGTGCTCTCGATCAGACAGAAAGTGCACAGTGCAAAGAAAAATGTCTGGCTTTTGTGTATTTAATTTGCCTTCTCATTATTCATTTAATTTAAACACTAATTGCCAAGATTACGCAACTGTATTCCTAATATCTCTCAAACAGCTTTGTTCTTGTAATGGCATGAACTGACAGGTGGACGTTTTTTATACCAGTGTATCAGTAATGAGTTGCCTGTTTTTTGGACCTCTGAGGTAACCATATATTTTAAATTCACTGAAAAGTCTCTGATGAACTGGTTCATACAGACCAGGTCACACTGACTGGAGCAACTGAGGCTGGAAGAAATGCAGAGTACATGCTGAACAAATCACACATTCACACTGACGGTGTTGCCAAATAGCATGATGAGCATTTTTGGATTGTCACAGGTGACCAGAGATTGTGGAGAGAACAGACAAGTGCATGCTTCAACACAGCCTTTTGGTTTGAGGCAGCAGTGCTCATCGCTAATTCACTGTGTCCAGACCTTCTCAATTTTGGTAATTTGGATCCGACCTCGTCCAAACTCATGTGTTTTCCTCCAGTTGGAGAAGAATCGAGGCCAGAAAAACATCTAAAAGTGAATCTTGGAACAACAGACACGATATTATTAGCCCATAAATGTCAGTATTAAAATTGCAATCTAAAATAAACTTCGTGCATCAATGAACATTAAGGTCACACTGACATATTTAAGATGTGAGCAGGGGTTTGGGTCGTGTAAACATACATTAATGTTTGTACATTTTTGTATGTATCCGTTTCAGTTTTTATATTTTCTTTTTTTTTTCCCAAACACTCACATTTCAAGCCAACAGCAGCCTTGCTAATATTTCTAGCCAGACTGAGTTTTTCAACTATAAAACGTAAAACTTAGTTCCCAGTTTGAATACATCTGAAGAGGCAAAGGTAGTAGTTCGCTCCATATATGGGAGCAGGTTAGCTCTGTAAATCTGGTTCTTTCTGTTGGTTATGGTAGCTGGTGTCTACTGCCATTAGCAGGGATCACTTCAATGGGTCCCTATAGTAGCACTCTGTTGTAGAAAACATTTGGGTTGAAAACTATCAAGCCGTGACATAAATCATTAAGTGGAGTTTAATGAGGCTGCCAAAATAAGATACACTGTTTATTTGGCCCCCGTTTTTACTTCATTAATTACAGCCCCAGAGGTAGAATGCTAATTGAAGTGGTTAGTATTGCGCAGGAATGTGCCTTTAATGTGGTCAGACAGCAGAGCTGGGTGCGAATGGCTTTCACATGTAACATTTTAAAATGTGTTTTGAGTCAGGAATGAAAGCGGCGCTGTGATCAGACTGATCTTTGCAGGAAGCCATCCATCGTTCTCAGGAATGAAGGGATGACTGGCCCAGATACTTTGAGTGATGGAGATTCAGACGGAAGGAGGAAAACGAGGGAAAGTTTTGAAGTGCAGATGAATGGAGTGCATCAGAGAAAGAGAACAGGCGTTAATGGATAGCAGACCCCGGTAGTCGCTGTGGAAAAAAAAGACAACATTATATATAAATGAGGTGGATACTCGGAGATACAAAGATTCCTTCCAACGTGAGTTGTGGGGGGAAAAAAGGAGACTGGAAGGGACGGTGGACTCCATATTTGAAAAGATGTAATGTTAAATAAAGCGTAGGACCACATTACTCAAAGATGAAAACTGATGGAGGAATGGAGAGTGATAGAAGTACCATGAGAAAAAGAAAAATTGGCATATGGAGACGAGAGTGATTAACTGTACAGAGCTGTGTCGAATAGATAAATGGGTGAATGAGTGGGAGACATAAAGAAAAAAGGAGCACCAGAGGCTGCTGTGAGAGTGAAGTTTGAAAACTTATCGGTTACTTTACGTTTGAAGTTTAAGAAGACAGATGAACGGTTCAAGGTGAGAAAAAGGAAAGAAAATATGAATGATTCTAAGCTGTTTAATAGTAAATGGATTTAAGGAAGCCAGTTCTGTTAACATGTTTTTTTTTAACCCACGAGTGACTGAAAACAAAAAAACTATGAAGTAGACAAAGTCAGCCTTGTAGAAAAAATCACAAGCCATCTGCAAACATGTCAACACATAGGACCTACAGCATGAGAGAATCAAGCCTCCCTGCAGGGCATGCTCACAATTCTTCTCCTCATCAACAATTACATAACAGGTCTCATTTGGCACAATAATGTCGAAGTCCATTTACTTTCAATTGTCTGAAAACTTCAATAGAATGCAATCAAGTCCAGCATCATTACCTGTCATTGTAGTTGTTTTCTGGACCGAAGTGAGTTGTCAAAAAAAAACAATTTCATCCATAAATGCTGTTAAAGCCACTTCATAGAAAGCTTTTATCAGTTTAGTCTCGAACAAGAAAGTACCAAAGTCTCCTCGGAATTAGTTTAGATGCAACATGTTTTTCTTTCAGAGTTTTTCTGCATTTTGCTTTGTGCCTCCCATCATGTGAGTGCATCAAGCTGTTTTAGAAAAGGAACTGCCAAAAAAGCCTTTAAAAAAACAACCTCTTTATAGGAAAACATAATCGGTAGATTGTTGTTTCCTCTGGCTTCGTGGCTGTATTGTTTTCTCCTCGACCACCTCGCTGAATGTGAACTCGATGCCTCACAGCAATTAAAGCAATGGTCCAGTAACTGTGATAAGAACAATTCGTGATTGCTCAATATTCTCTTTCTGTGCGATGAAACCGCATCTGCTGAGCTGTAATTGCCCTGTGGGGGTGATGCTGAACTCCAGTCAGCTGAAAACACACGCGTTTCCACACAGACATCTTCATGCAAGAAAACGCACACTTACACTCTCAAATGCTCATGTGCAGACACATAAATACACACAAACACACGCAAACTCATGCACATTCTTCCCATATAATTATGTTGATTAATTTGTATGCATCTTACATACATTTGCATGCATAAACATGTGAATCCAAACAACACATTCATTGATAAAATCACAGTTAGTCACATATAACTTGTTCTTTAGCGTGGCCAAAGACACTGAGTCGTACAGACAGAAGGCCTGTGGGTGACCTGTTGTGGTCAGAGCAATTGTAACATCAGCCATGGTCAGAGGCAGGAGTGAAGATCGGCAAAAAGGAATCATGTAAAGCGATAAATACTCTTGAAACGTTAAATACTTTAACTCCTACATGATTATCGGTTCTTCAAACTGACTGCAGTCGTTTTGAATGAAAGGTACAGGGTCATGATATCGCATCCAGCTATGTAGGACAGAAGACAGGTGTACACAAATCCACTAACACACACAAAACTGATCTTGAGAGTGAGCAAAAAAGTACAAGCAGCACATGCAGAACAAAATCAAACGCTCATGACGTCAGACATATAAATACCCAGAGAAGCAGAGCGAGCAGACCCACACAATAAATGGAGCAGCCAGAGCTCAGAAAAGAGGTGGACTTAAAATTCTTCTTTCTTTAATCCGTGACCGCTTGACCGGCGCTGCTTAGCCACTCATTCCTTTATTTATTCCACATTTTTCCTCCTTTGTCCTTCGGTCCGACATGCTGCATCCTCCCTTTCCCATCCTTCATTTTGCTCGGTCTCGCTACTTTTATCGCCTTTTCTCCCCCTTTTATTTTTGTCTTTCGCATTTTTAGCCCTCGCCTCACATGTTCTGCTTCGTTATCAATCCTCCCGTCCTCTACCAACATGTTTTTTTTTTTCCCTGTCCGTCCATACTCCGTATCCATCCACATAATAATGGGCTCTGTATGTTTGCCAGAAGTCACTTTCATCCTGCAAGCACTTAGGTGAATCAATAGTGAGCTTTGTGTGTGTGTGTGTGTGTGTGTGTGTGTGTGTGTGTGTGTGTGTGTGTGTGTGTGTGTGTGTGTGTGT
>JAUESE010000098.1:4904123-4915775 GCA_032274725.1 Malacoctenus triangulatus
AGCCATAAAACAGGCGGAGTGAAGAAGAAAAAATGCCTCATAGGCAGCTAAGTTTTGTCACCATCGTAACCCGGATCTTTCTCGTTTCACAAATACACGTGGGATTCAGAAAACAGCAGCAAAACAAACCATTAAATTGCTTTATAGTATTTAAAATTGTATAGCATGTGTTGTGTCAGAGTCACGGAATAAAGGGTTGCTGTCATCCAACAGACCAGCCACATAAATGTGGCTAATTTACTTTGTTTTTATGAGTATTCCTGTTTTAATACAAAATGTGCTTTTTATATTTTCTGACACACGATTAGCATTTATTACAATCTGTCGTGACGATGATGGAAGACTTTTATAGACACTTGTGTTTTATAGCTGAAAAGGAGAAGTCATGTGTGTCAGATGATTCTTTCAGCGAGTCATATCATTATACTGTCCTGCCAGGACCACATGAGGAAACCCAGTTCGTGATTCCACTCAGTTCCACGCGCTGACATTCGTGTATCCATTCAGTACAATCACAATAGTTTCCCACATGATAGCAGATGTTCTGGATACACTGTTAATGCACTTAATCCCTGATGACGTTTTGCTGTTTGTCACAGTTTGACCCCTCTGACTCATCGTCTGCCAACACACCGCCTGTAAAACAAAAAGATGCAGGCGACACCTCCACACAGACACATAAAAGACAACACACCCACATATAACCATGAAGTGCAAAGCCACAAGGAGCACTGCAACACCAAGGCGTTCACACATAATGGCACGCATCAGCCACCCAATGACACCCACTTTCACACGACTGGAGTCGTGCAGGCTGCTCTCGCATCATGAGCTAACGGAGCAGTTTAAAAAAGAACCATCACGAGTAACAGATTTGGGTGGTGAAGAGAGAGGAAAAAAATGTTTACGTGATGATCATGGAAATAAAAATAGGACACAACGGAAAAGGACAAAGTGGGATATGAGTGGTTGAGTTAGGATGAGCGACCTTGCTCTTGGAATAATGTTTTGTGTGACGATGTTCTTCATTTTTTAAAGTATACGTCCTACTTAAAACACAATTTTTAAGCTCCACTGCTGAAATTTTGTGTGATGTTCGATTCAAAGTTCTGCAGCAGGATCACTTTCCGCCTCAACAGTGAGGAGATGTGTTGGATTGAACAGTAATAATAATGTTTTTCATTTACATTTGGCATGACACACAATAGCTGGTGGCTATGATCTTTGGCTGTCACTTTCACTGTTGCTTTGCATAATCAATTGACGATAGCAACCTTCCCCCCAAAAAAACCCAAAAACACTTTCAGACTACAAAAATCTTTCAGAAGATGCACTTCAATAGACTTGTGACAAGTAAATTGAATGAGACGAGTTCACTGAACATCACCAGATGTTTCGGGCATATTGCACTCAGAACGAACGGTTCTCTCCCTTGTGCGCTGGTTTGCGGTGTGACTCACTGCCTGCCAACACATGTCACCTCTCCCCTTCTCTGTCATGCAGACAAACAGCGCTGCCTCTGAGGGCTGTTCACATGCATGATGTCACTGCCTGGCAGTAGGGTGGGTGTGGTCTTCACCCGCTTGTTAAACATACCGGAGCTTAAATGCTGAACAGTTGCTGCCGTTGCCTCCCTCACACAGTGTGACTCACTGCAGCCTTCACTGGGAGAACTTCTACTTTGGTAGCAACAAAAAGGTGAATATATATCTTTCCTTTTCTTTCATTTGTCTCTGTACTCTTAAATGTGTTTTTAAAACTACTTTTTATTGTTTCTCTCTTCTTCACTGCTCTCTTCTTGGATCTGGACACAACAGCTTGCTGCTACAAACACTGTAAGACTCATCTTATCCCTGGAAAAGCAGCGGTTAAGAAAAGGAAGATGTCTCTGCCGTTGTCCATGCTGATATGTCTGTCAGTGGCCCATCTGTGTATGGGAGATCAGCCTGTGGAGGAAGCCGTCACAGCGAGTAAGTACAGATAAGTTTTGATCTTACAGAAAGGAGAGCAAAACAAAGGAATACATAATTTTCCTGCTGATAAAAGATGCAACCTAATTTTTTTTGTCTCATAAAGTTTTACAACAATGACAATTGCAATATAAAAATCCCTCAGATTCCAAAAATGTAACTTCACTCTCTCTAATACAATATTATACTTGAGTTTCATCGTGCAAAAAAAGAGGATGTGCCTGAATTTCCAGTTTGATTAATGGAGGGAAGTTTCTCAATGCTTGATTAAAAGAAAATCTGATCCTGAGGGGTGGGGCTTACAATCATGATTCATTACATCACAAAGGTGTTGTGAAACATCTAAAACTTCCAACATAACTTTTTGAGAGAAATAAGAGCCATTTTTGGTAAATTTAGGACATAATATTGATTATTTAGTGGTCACTCTTAAGTTACATAACTTCCTTCCCCTCTTGGGTAAATTTACAAAGAGAATCTTTCCGTGTTCGCTGTGCTTTCCAAATAAACAATTTCTACTCTTCAATGTATAGATACTCAAAACACCAGTGATATTTATTTGATGTCACTGTACCTAAAGGAGCATTCAGATACACAGAAAAGGAAAACCAGCCAAGTTACAGTCGTATTTCGGTTGCTCATCATGTGTCCGACACAGACGTCAAAGCTGCTTTCATTGTAACACAGTTGCGCTCTCTTTGTACTCTGTAAAGCCCATCTCTCCATTTGTCAAACCTTTTTTGTTGCCATTTTCCATTGCAGCTGTCGCATGCTGTGTCACCTCATAGAGGGACGCAAATCTGACATCAGGGGGGAAATCAGCAAAAGTCTACATTTGCCAATTGTATTGAAAATACAAGATACCCATTAAGAAATGACAGGATTTAGAAAGAAATGGCACTAAAAGTCGTACACTTTGTTCCTCATCCCACAAATGAATGTTCGTCAAAAATGTAGAACCCCTAAAGGGGCATAAACAGGCTTTTCAACAGTGTTAGACTTGTCAAACTGCATTATTACAACATGGAATCAACTGTGCAAGTGTACATGTGTGCCGCCTTCTCTACTCTCTACCTCATCTCTCTACTCTACGACATTGATCATGCAAGTGTAGGCTGAGAAAGTGTTCTAGGGCATTTTGCTCATGTAAAACCCACTCACATCGTCGCAGTTCGTATATTAAATGTAAACATTGTTCAGTTTTCTGATTGTGTTCCCAGACTGAAGGCAGAGATTGCTTACTGCAGCCTGGTTGGGCAGAGTGAGTCAGACCCCTTGGCCAGAAGTCAGACAAAGTCATCTTTGCCTGAGTCCTATTTAATTTGGCTGAGCGGAGTGTTTTGGAACACAAAATAATCCATCTGGGCCGTTTCGTACCAGCGCTCAGTGTGTGTGTAGAATGTGGACAGAAAGGGCAACTTAACAGGAACTCTTATAAGGAGAAAAAGAAGAAAAAGTTCAGGCTTGGTCTTGATCTCAACTGAAGCAAGACCTTGTGCATTCCTGCCAAACTTTCCTTTGTCGTTGACTTAGAGCAAAAATAGAGTGTCAAACACGGGGGAAGGAAGACAAAGGAACAGCTTGACATAAGAAACTGGATTTTCAGCCTGCGTAGTTGACGTACAATGTCAAGTTATTTGCATGAAACTGCTTGTCACACAGGGGTACATAGTAACAATGACGATAATGTGGTTTGGCTAGTGAGAGATTTGTTCTCTTCTCTGTTCTCTGATTAGCAAACAAAATGTGCTTTTTGGTGTTGGACTTATGAGTGATTCCTTCAGTTTTTAGAAAAAACTTATACACATGCAGACAAAGACACAAAGTAAAGCAGCTCCATTTTGTGTGGCTGAGCTACCAAGGTTCAAAAGCTTGAGCGAGACTTCAAATTGGTCCTTTATGTACTTTGGGAAATCTTGGCCTGCTAATCATGGTTTGGCAGGCAGCTGCTCAATCTAGGGTTTGTGCTCTTATAGTTTCCAAGTGTTTGACTGATGCCCTGAGGTGAAACAGCTGATTTCCAGGGTAGAGCATTCAGGGAAACATGCGGGCCACCCAAAAGTGAATAAAGCTAAGGCTGCCGTCTTTATTACTTAGACTACTGAGAGAGAATACACTCCTTGATGACTAAATTGCTCCTACTCTTGCGAAACAAGAAGTGCTTTTCATCAGTTTGTGAATGTGTGAAATCCACCTTGTACATTGCTGCCTGTGTGCTTACTCCTTCACAGAAAAAGTGCATCCTCTTGGCTCCTGGTCCGAGATGGATCCCTACGCAAAAGATGTTCAAGACGCAGTTCAGTTTGCAGTGAAGGCGTACAACGCAGACTCCAAGAGCAAAAGGATGTTCAAACTGGTGTCAGTCACCAACCCGAAGACACTGGTGAGACTCACCCCTGTGCCCCACCCTGTTACCGCATCATCCTATCAGTTGGCCACACCTAACTGCAAAGTCTTGTTTTCTCTTTAGGTGACTAACAAGATCAACTTCAAGTTTGACGCACTCTTGGTTAAAACCAAGTGTTTCAAGTCAGAGAATCATGACTTGGACAGCTGTAGCCTCAAGAAAAGGGTAAATCTGCTTTTATGTGATCTTTCTTCCTTTAGAAGGTTACATATATTTCTTCCATCCATTATTGTTTTCGCCACCTCATGCTTAACAAAAGATTAATTTCAACAAAAGGTTTTCTCTTCCTTTCTAATATAACTCTTTCATTTCTCTGTCTTTTTGCAGCACATGAAGTGTCACTTCAAAGTGACCTTTGACCCCCGCACCAACACACACGAGATGGAGAAACACAGGTGCAAGAAACAGATTGAGAAGGCCTAATTTCCTTTCTTAACCTTGATGTTTTCTATAGCTTTTTAGCCTAATCACCTACTTTATATTTTATACATACTTTTTTATGTTTCGCAAGATTTGAAAAAATAGACACAATGGATGTAAGGCTTGATTAGAAATGAACAAAGTGCAAAGAACAAATTGAGAACTACTGTACTGTCAACAGAACCCATGGGTGTTTCCTGTGATACAGAGGCAATGTTATGCCACTGAGGGACACACTTTTTCCACCTCTTATGAGACGGCCAGTTCTGGCTCCTTGGCAGACACTGCATGGAAACTCCATCCCTCAATAAAAAAACCAGATCCCATTTATTCACATTAAGTCGCTTGTCATTTTGGAGTGGAAAATTAGACTCATTGCTTGGTAACACGAGGCCATCTGGAAGCCTGGCGAGCCACTGTGAAAATCATTGCTACCTAATAGCACTGCTCACTCCACACTGCATCATCATTTGACTGGATTGTATTTCCCACTTGTAAGCACTTTCCTCTGTCTCACACACCTTTGCCCATAAACACAAGACTTTCACCTTTCAGCTTCTAGTTTTACTCTTTTATTTTCCAAGTGTAGAACATATCTTTTTTATTTTACTCACTTCCTCACAGCTTTGTTTTCAATCACTCCTGTGTGCAACAATTAAAAGTTTTTATGTTTCATGACTATTTTTTTGTGATCATCCACACTGGTTCACACCAAGCTTGGATTTTCCAATTGTGTGTAAACCCTTTGATAAATAATTGTCCAAACAATTATTTGTCAGAGGCAATTATTTTGCACTTTTTCACAAGGTGAGAAAAACTGAACCATCTTTGTATAGAAAATCAATGTTTTGTTTCAGGTTGTGAAAAAATTGAAGACAAATTCAGGAAGACAACGCCTTACATTTATTCATTACATCATCTAACATTTGTAGAAAAAATAAAAATCAAACAGAAAAAGTTATATCATGAAAATAGTTGGTAAGACTTGAAGAAGTGCCCTTGTTCTCCGTGTTGTATGGTACTGATGAGGTGGTTATGTATTTTGACTGGAGTCTGTTTCGTGCAGGGCTGGCCAACTCCAGTCCTCGAGGGCCTCTGTCCTGCAGGTTTTAGAAGTTTCCCTTGTTCAACACACCTCATTCTGATTAAGTGGATCTGTTCAAGAGCTTTGCACAAGCCTGATAACGGCATGCTGAGGTGAACCAGGTGTGTTGAAGCAGGGAAACTTGTAAAACCTGCAGGACGGGGACCCTCGAGGACTGGAGTTGGCCACCCCTGGTTTAGAGTGTATTCTGCCTTCTGTTCAATGACAGGATTGAGTGAGTCCTCTGAGTGTTTCTCACACACTGGTCTCAATGTGGGGTGAAACCTTACAGCTCAGCATATGGGACAGGACTCTGTGCTGGCGTTGGTACCTGAACACAGAAATAAAAACACCCACGTTTAAATAAACCACATGAAATCTTACAAAGGAAGCAGCAAATCAACGGGCGATTTTTACATCTTTTTAGCACCACCTTGTGGCCTACGAAGTTTAAGACAAGTTCCTTTTTGATTTTAGATTCAGTGTGTGGTTTCTCATTCTCACAGATGTACATAAATTTATGCCACTCCTTTCAATTCTGATGCACCTTATTTTATCAGTTTAAATTTGTTGCTCAAGAGTGATAAAGGCTCAAAATCAGCTGTTGTAACGCTGGTTAACATAGGTGAACTCTTCACACACACACACACATCAGTATTTTATAAGAAGGCAGATCCTAAATCTCTCCCACAGATCGAGGTAATTTCGTGGCTTTTGTCAGGAAAGTATTTCAACGAATAAGATCTTGTACTGACTTGCCAATGACCCTTTGTATCTCGGAGGTTTCCTCCTCTCTCAGTTTCAGTAGAACCTGTTCCAGGATGGGAAGCTCCAAGTTAAGATACTGAGCAACCTGGAAGCAGAGACAGGTGAAAAAAGCATGATAATAACATCAATTTACAGAATAAAGCAAGCTCATACACTCTGTGGTTGAACAGCTTCGAGTACACATTTACCCTACAGTCAGTTATATTTCTAGTGGCCAAACGATTTAATCAATGGAACTGACAATTGTTGATGCTTTTGAAGACAAATGATTATTGGACATGTTAACATTGTGAGTTCAGACACCCCACTTGAACACTCACATCATTGCTAACTTCCTCCTCGTCCATGTCCATTAAAAATATCTTCATGATGTCATCAGACGGCCCCTGAAGGATGCGCTCCCACAGCGGCTGGTCCCTGTTGCTGAGCTTCCTCTTTTCTACACAAATCACAAGCAATGACGCAGTGTTCACGTGTTGAATGCGTTTTTGTAAGATATTTCTCAAAGACATATCCCATGTAGATCCCTACCGCCACTCTGGTGAACACAGTACAAAGCGAACTCCTGGGGATCGTTCTCGATCTGCAAAATAAATTCAAGACAATGTAAACGTTGTTGGATGAATGGAGAAACTGTGAGACTCTGGTCTCTAGTCGTTGCATTTTCTCACTTTGAACTTGTTCAGTAGCTGTTCAATGACTTGGTTTGTGGTCATCCTGCTGGAGATACGAACTTTAGTTGAAGTACCAAAGGATGGTGTGAAGATAGAGGTCTGCAGAAGATTGGAAGAGGTCAGTCAGTTTAAGTTAGGGGAGGATGAGTGTGAAAGTGTCGTTGGAAAATATTACACAACAACTTGCTTTATAGTTATAGAAGTGTCCGTTGATGGAAAAGCGATGCTGCCTTTCTTTCTCCCTTTGTGCTGCTGACTTTCCTCGCCCTCTCCTCCTCTTCACCAGTGAGGCATCGCTCATACAGCGAAACAGGTTGGACTCCACCTCCAGCTCCTGGTTTTTACTCCTCATAGGACGCAGGGTGGCGGTCTCATAAACAGGCGGGACTTTGTGGGAAGACACCATAAACAAGTGGTTCTTACATATGGTGGGAATAACAGCAATAAATGGAAGTTTTATCTTTAACCAAAGAGACAAGTAAAAATGAAAATGAAGCTCAATTCTAAACTGCAGAACATTATTAATTGGAGGGAAATGAAACCAACCTGGTAAAGGTTTGCTGGCTATGATTTCCTGTGGCGTCTCTGTCATCTCATCTATCTGGTGGAGGTCGACGTATTCTCCCCACCGAGACAAGGCCCTGTACAAAGAGAGCCACAGATTCACGTCAACAATCATACAACAAAGTCCTCCATGAAAACACTATTTGGTGCAACTTGGCATCCAGCGTCTTCTCCGAAGACACATTTTAACATGGACACAGCATGACAAAAGAGTGTATCGTCAACCTTGGGATTAAACAGACAATCTTGCACGAAAGATGATTGTGAGCTATGTACCATCTTTATCCTCCTTATCCAAACCACACAGGGTTGCAGCTGCACAACAGACAGGTCACTATCTTTCACATAATTTTGAGCTCATTGTTTGGCCACATACGAAGACACCAGGTCAATTCAGTCACCGAAAAACTAACTTTTGTAATAAATGTTGCATGAAGCAGGAGCACCTGAAGAAACCCACAAAAATGCAGGGGGAACATGCTTTCTCTACAAGAATGGCCCCCTCAGCCTCACTCTTGGGGGGCAATGAATAATCCAAACAAAGTCTAAAACCCACCTCTTGTTTCCCAGAATACTGACGGGACTGGTGGGGTCAGGCGAGACCAGGGGAGCCGATGGCAGGATCTGTTTGTCGTCCTGAATTTTCAGCCTGATGGGTCTGTGAACTCCCCATGAGATATTCAGGAAGCCTTCCACCACCACCTCTCCATCTCCTGCCTGTTACAGAGACACACCCCCACACACACCTGGATAGTGTATAATTGCAGCCAAGGACCCCAATATTATTGCTACTATTAAAGAAACTCCAGTTATTATGATCCACTTAGTGACAATAAAGCGACACTAAAGCCAACAACATACATCACAACTTATTAGAAATATATGTAATCAAAGCATACCTGGGAATAACTGAGGTGCAGTTGTGTCTGGTCCTTTAGGTAGCAGTTGTAGGTGTTTAGCAGCGAGAAAAACTCAGCTCTGAAACAAGAGTATAAGACCAAATAACATTTTAGATTTGTCTGGGGTTTCAAAATAAAACTGCCAAAGTATAAAGACAGGAGAAACAGCCTTTTATTTCAGACTAAGGTAATCTATTACTACGGCTAGTTTGAACAGCTCACTCACCTGGACAGAGCCCTCCCATCGCCTGCCTGGATGACAGGAAGCAAAGCTGGCTCACTCATCTCCCACCAGCGACTACGCAGACAAACAACAAGCAACAACAAAAACGCCTTTCAGATCAAAGTAGACAGTGCGAAACGCAAGTGTAAAGCCGCAAGGGGACTAAGACAAAAGGCTGCTGACTTGTTGAATACCACCCCTGTTGGCATGTTACTGTTGCTGTATGAGCTCTCATAAACAGACCCCATTCTATCAACCTCAAGCAAGGTGTGAGGCAGAAAATGCACTCATACAACTGGCCTCCAAAGAATAACCAAATAAACAGAGTCTTACCTCCTTTAACATTGCAAATCCGAGCTTTCTTCCTGGATTTGTCTCTTTGTCTCTGCCTCTTTCTTCTTTCTGAGCTTTAAATATCTCTCTCCAGCCTCTCTGTCTCGCTCTCTCTGAAGGTTTTGTGTTATATTTATCTCTCCCTCGCTCCCTCTCGTTGTCCCACTAGCCATGCCTTCACTCTTTCACTTTCAAATTTCTGCCTCTGGGAGATTTAATAACAGTACTCCACCCAGTAACCAGTGATGACAGTGTAGACCCGAACGTTTGTTTATTCTTTCGGTCAGAGACACTGACTGCCTGTGACTGCACTCGGGCTCAGTTGGAAAATCTACAGTGCTACTTCTCTCTCTTCTGAATACTTCTCTTTTTTGGCACTGGCGCTGAAGTATTGTGAATGGCGGTCCTGTCAATCATGTGTCTGTCTGTGTCACTTGTTAGAGCTCTTTCTGCCTCAGCCTGTTGCTAAGCAAAATGTCAAGAATTCAGCAGTTGTCATTCCAGCAGGAGGAGCAGAAGAACAGAAAACCATCGGATCACAGGTTTGAAAGGCTTTACAACGAGGTTACTCACTCTTTGTGTCTGTTCGTGACTGTTTGGTTTAAACAAATCAGGACGAACAAACTGATTTTCTTATTTTGCAAAACTGAGTGTCCAACAAGCCCAAATGAGTAATGAAAACTATTGTGTTTTTTTTCCTCTGAGTCAGAAGACACGTGATCTCAAGGAGACGACGTGCAAATTTCACCTGAATGAAGAATCTGTCTTTTTTTAAAATTTGAACCCATCTCAAGCTCTTTTGTTTTGTAGACTGGATGTCCAAACTGACACCCCCAGATGCACACTTGTGAGCTATCATGCAGAACTGCATTCGTCCAAACGTGCTTGAGTATGAATGTGCGAAAAGGACTGCTAGCACTAAAAACTGCTCCATTCTTGAAAAACTTGGTGCAGTGTCTTCCTCACTCCTAGTGTCTTTTTCAAGTCCAGACCTGCAGGTTTGAGGATTCCTTAAAGGAGATTCAGCAAACCTGTGGGAGGCTGTGTGTGTGTCTACTTATGTGGCGTATTCATTTACCACTGCTATGTCAAACAAGCGACCAGAGTTTGAAGCTTGTATAGAGAAACTAGTAAAAACAATCGTGTCTGGTAGAATTCTTTTACAGGTGTAAAGTTGAACGCTCTAAAAAACAAAAACTAAACAGGGTTTAATCTAGTAAAAATATTTATATATTATATAAATATATGGTATAATTCTCTAATATTGAAAGGCCTTTGAAGTTTAACAGCTGGTAACCTCTTTGTCCCTACAAATTCTTTGGAAGCGTCTTTGTTTTCCACCTCTCCTGGTTTCAGGTGGCGGTGATCTCATTGTGATGCAGAACAGTGGATGCTATCCAGTGTGTGTATTCACTACACGCTTCTTCATTGTTGCTGAAGTCCTGAAAATATTGGCCAGAGGGATGAAAAGCCAAGGTACACAACCACACGCCCAGTTCCTCCCCCATCTGTTGGCTCCTTTTAAGCCCCGCCCACTGTTCCTCCACTCCTTTCTCCTATGTGCACTGTCTTCATGCAGCAGGCACTTTCTCTTTCGCTCGAGACTTACGCAGATTTATCCTCATTACATTACATTTTTGGCACTGTGTTCACTGTTAACACTTAATTCTCCTGTTGTGCTCCTCTTGAAAATTTTTATTTATTTTTTTACTGCCTTATTTCGATAAGTTTAAGCTGCAAACCTCGATGGCGTGAAACAGTCATGTTTGCTGAACCCACGCACAATAGATGGCATGTGAAAGCTGTGTCTTAATTATATCGTATTTGACTATCAAATGTAGAAGTTATAGAAATACATTCATAGTCATTCCCACACTTTGATTATGTCATTAATATTATGATTATATTAACATTGAGAGTGAACTTCAGAAATGACAAATTTCATCTCTCCACATGTCAAACATTCAATGTTTCCAAACATCAAGCTCAGCTTAACAAAGTACGGCACAAAGTGAAGATGACCAACATCAGCACCTACCTGAAGGGTCAGTCTGTCAGTCTTCTAACGAATGAAGCACTTCATGCTGGAGGTCCTTTTTGATCTTAGGTATGTGCGTGTGTCTGTGTGTTGTTTGTGTTCAGAGGTCCAGAGTACAGTGCAAATGGTGGGAGGGGAACCTGCGTAGCACACACACACACACACACCGCAGCTGCAGCAGCTGGTTAGTTATTACAGAACACGTTGAGACAGAGTAGGGAGGGAGTGGCTGACTGACACCAGATATGGCTTCTCTTTAGTCGTGTGTGTGC
>JAUESE010000098.1:4948820-4959080 GCA_032274725.1 Malacoctenus triangulatus
GCTGAGTTTAGCACACGCGTTGGTAACATCAGGGATGAACTGCGTTCAAAGATTTCTCCTCGACTTTCACGTCTGTTTTTAATGCGGAGCAGACTGAGGACGAGAGATTCCAGCAGTCTAACATTGAGTTTCAGTGCCGCTTGTGCAGTTTTTTCTATCAGTCCCCTGAAACCTTCAGAAATGTTGTGTACTGAAGTGTATCTAATCCCTGAGGTATTACCTTTACTTGTTGGGTTTTGGATCACAATGCCACTAAACGTGACTCCTTGTATCCTCCCTCTGTGCAGGTGTGTGTGCAGTGGGTAAACCGATGTGCCTGATGTTTGAGTACATGGCCCACGGCGACCTCAATGAGTTCCTGCGTCGCCGATCCCCCACTGAGTCGGTGCGCACCCTCAGCCGGGCCAGCCTGTCCGGTCGCAGCTTCTCCTCGGAAATGGAGGCCGGACCCCTCGCCTGCATGGAGCAGCTGTCCATCTCCAAGCAGATCGCTGCCGGCATGGCGTACCTCTCGGAGCGCAAGTTCGTCCACCGCGACCTCGCCACCCGAAACTGTCTGGTCGGAGAGGAAATGGTGGTGAAGATCGCCGACTTCGGCCTCTCCAGAAACATCTACTCGGCTGATTACTACAAAGCCAACGAAAACGACGCCATCCCCATCCGCTGGATGCCACCCGAGTCCATCTTCTACAATCGCTACACCACCGAGTCGGACGTGTGGGCCTACGGCGTGGTGTTGTGGGAGATTTTCTCCCACGGGATGCAGCCTTACTACGGCATGGGCCACGAAGAGGTGATCTACTATGTGAGGGACGGTCACATTCTGTCCAGCCCGGAGAACTGTCCCCTGGAGCTGTATAATCTGATGCGGCTCTGCTGGAGCACGCACCCGTCCGATCGGCCCAGCTTCAGCAGCATCCACCGGATACTGGAGCGCATGCACCAGAACAGACTCAGCATGAACGCAGACACCGAGGCTGAAACTTAACATGTTCGCCGCAGTGAGTAAAATCAGTCGATCTGAAAACAGACCGTGATTTGATCCTGACACTGAGCCCGAGCACACCCCACACACTGGGACAGCTGAGGGGTCTCAGTCTCTGAGCTTCTACAGTTTCCTTTCAAGGAGATTTGATGCGATTCCTTCACTCGTCCTCTCCTGAGAAACTGGCTGAAGTAAACCTGCTTTTTGTTAAAATACACCAGAAAAACGTTCTAAAATCTGACCCAAGAGCCTTCAGTACTCACTCAGGAAGACTTGAAGCTTCGTGATACAGAAAAACCTTCAGCAGCTTTGTGCTTCAACTCCTGCATGTTGAACTGTTGGAGTGTTTATTTCCTGGTTTTGGTCCCCGAGTCTGACTTGCTTGATGGTCTCTGTTCGGGGCAAAAGAGTAAGAGCATGCAGAAAGTTATTCCACTGAAAGTGTCAACAAAAAAAGTGCAACATTGTACATAGGACCTCTAGTAAATTCCACCGAGGCACACAATCACTTTAAAGCAGGACTGTTGATTGTTTCCTAGATTTCTATTCCATTTTTGGGCATTCTTATTAGACGTACTCTTTATTTGTTATCTTCGTTGTTGATCTTTGTTTGACATGATTTTTAGCTACATCGCACGTTTACCAAGGAATTAGTCCAACGCGTCACGTCTTTCTCCCCCAAAATCATCTGATTAAGCAAAAAAAATAATTAGTGAGTCGAAAGATTCCGAAGATTAAAAAAATATCCCAAAATTTTTATTGAGGGAGACATTTTTTTGACTTACCAGTTCAGAAACTCAGTTATTCCTCTGAAAGTACAAAGTTAAACGAGGAAATTGAGTTTATTAAAAATTTCAACCAACAAGTGACAAAACCTTACGTCTGACTGATGTTGTGTTTCCTATTAAATGTGGTGTGATGTTTAGTCTTTGTTATTTGTTTCTTTACAGAAGTGGTTTTGCCACATTTGCTTTTTATGGATATTTCTTTGTATTGCTTGGAAATAAAAAGGATTCTTCAACACTGTCGTATTTGAAATGCTTGAATATTATTTCATTAAACGACGAGACCTTAAGACGATGCACGAAGGGAAAAATGAGCTACATCCACTGTAAATACATTTACAGTAAGAATAATAAACTTCAGTAGGTTGGCGACAGAATATCCTGCTAACCATCTACTAACTCAAATTGCACTGACCCTGTTTAATTCCCAGCTTGCAAGTGCCTCTGTGTCTGTTTATTTTATCAAGTGCAGTAAGTGTTTCACCATGTGGACGCTGTAGTTCCGTTTCTCACCACAGGAGGGACCACCGAGGCGACCTGCAGCATACAGTGTGTGATACGTGTGCACATTTGACTGTAAATTACTGTAAACACTTTGGAATGTGTCTGCTTGTCTTTGTGCTTGTTTGTAAAGCTTTGTCTTCCTTCCTGGTGAACTGTGAGTTTAATCGAGGGCTCCTGTGTGCGTGTGTGTTGGGGGTGCCCAGTATAAACTGTTTGGAGTTGGCGGCACTGAGTTTGGCCTCGGCGCGACCATCCCTCTCCTCCCATCTAAACTGTGGCTCAGACGCTTTCACTCCCACTTCCTCCTATATTTCCTTCTCCCTCCCCTCCTTCAGCACGTCTGCGTTTCTCTTTACCGTCTTCCTCCTTTTTTGATTTTCTTTTCCCACAGTTTTCTTGCACATTTCTCTGATGTGCACCTGATAAGCATTTGAACTCGAAGCAGGAAATATCAACTCTTGGATATTTTTACAGTGATGCAGCTGCTCCTCTTGTTTTTTTGTCATGATTTCTCACCTAAATCAACACCAACAGCATATCGCATTCAACTCATTGATGACTTTTTGGATGAAGCTGACGAGCACCTAATGTTTTGTTGACGTTTCCATCCTCCATAAACTTAGCTGGCAACAAGTTGTTGGGCTCCGTCCAACACAATCAGCAGCTTTAATCCGTCTGACTCAAACGCAGTAGGACGTTTGACCGAGGGGACGTATTTGTCCGTCAACGAACAATGATGGAAACCAGGGAAGGCGTCTGTATTGACATTGTGACGGCGATGTGACATCCCCCTCACTCAGCAGCCGCGGAGGGGGGAACTTCCCGTGTGGCTGCGTGGGCCCTGATTGGCCCAGTTTGAGGAGCAACAGGAAACAAGGAGACATATATCAGTCAACTGGAGGCTAGCACTCCAAAGCTGTGGAACAATAAACACAGCAGAGAACACACACACACACACACACACACACACACACACACACACACACACACACACACACACACACACAGTGAAAAGAGAACATTCCTCTCAATGAGAGCATTTGCCCCCCCATTAAACAGCCTGCTGCTCAACTCGTGTCACTTATGACACATTTAGTAGCCCACGTTACGCCTCGAGTAACGATTAAACGATACAAATCATACATGTACAGTGCAGTACTTCATGCTATGAGGCCACTGTGTCTATCATGTCAAAGTTCACATGCATCCCAATTTGTATCTCACAAACCATTAAGGCCTTTTTTAGTCTAAGATTAGACGCTAATTTATTGTAATTTAGTGTAACTGTGACTCAATAAACTTGACAAAATTACAAATGTTCTTCCGATCTTAAGTTCTGTTTTGCAGCTTTAATTTGTTTTTGTGAGTTGGCCCTAATTGTTGCTGCAGTGACAAAAACATTCATTTATTCAGCATTTTCTCGCCTCTGAACCTGCGCAGCCGCACGCAAACTGCGCTGAGACGAAGTGTTTTCCTCTTGCAAAAATAAACACAGGCTCTCACACAGACTCCTGCTTCGAGTCAAGGCTGTCACGAAATGTGTGAAAAGGCTCAAGGTCCGTGGATTATTGGGTCTGGCAGCGAGAAACCAAAACAAAAACCACTGGGTGTCTGCCTGCGACCCCGTTGGCTCGCCGTCCCGATGTGTTCGATACCCCGGAAGCAGGAACACCGGAGGGAAACAGGAAAGAAACAACTCGAGCTGGACCGAACAATCAAATATCACATTGGATCAGAGGAACTGAGGCGGATCATACAAAAGACGCAGACTAACACATGAATGCTGACATTTCACACGTTTTTTTTTTTTTTTTTTTTTTTATTGTTTCTCAAATATCAACACTCGGACTCTGGCTGGAAATCCTTAGATAGTGGCAGTTTCAGAGTTCATGGTAATCACGTGTATTCCTGCATCTGAACTACTTCCAGAAAAACTAGTTCTGTAACTTTTGGTAATTTCGGACCTTTTCTGTGACATTTTCAATGTTTCACTTTGCTTCGACTCAGACTTGTTGCTAGGAAGACTTTTCTTTTTCTTATCCTGGTTTGTGTTTCGATTTGTAACTATCTGTTGCACATTGTTACAGTAAACACCACACGCGAACATTGAAACAGACATTTCAGAACTGCGTCATGCACCATCGATTGAAGGTCAGAGTAAACAATAGATACAGCGTTCAGACAATGTAAGAAGCAGTGGAGGTGCATACGCTGAGTTGTGGTAAGAGATAAAGTAAGTTGATGCACGTCATCCATAGAAAGTAGGTCAGTGACCTCAGAAAAAAACAATAGTTTGTTCCTGTGGTGAAACTTTATCACGCCAATCTTTAACTGCTTTTAAGGCATCTTTCAGAAAACGGCTTTCGCAACATACAAGCTAGAAAAGAAAGGAGCACCTCCTGAAAGTGTCATTTTTGTTGATTCCAGCAGGTATCTTGCTGTAAAGAAGCACAATTGTGCCTCAAACAAGATTGAAACCACCCGAGATGGTAAAACGCAACTTTTCAAATAGGTGTTGAGATACTTTCTCTTTAGGGGGGGGGAAAAGCTAGAAGGCAAAACACTCAGAATATTTAGTTTTTGGTGGCACACGAGTTAATAACTTCGATAAGGCTTACAGGAAGTTTGTTGTGTTTGAGTCACAAATGTAGAAAAATGGAACAAACATCTACAGCACAACCGGACTGGGTGTAACAGTTAAATTTACAGACACAAATACTTTTCCCTTTGGTGATTAACTTGGAGTAATATATTTTATATATACACACTGTACACATATAATTACAGTTATACAAGAGTGACAGACGATTACGGTGGATGACAGTGATGGAAAGTTGGATCAATCATTTGACAAACTAATTCAGGTTTCAAATAAATGTTTCATTGGAATTTGTATTCTCTTTTTAGTTTTTACAGTGTAAAGATGTGATTGAAGGAAAAAAAAAAAGGCACAAAGGTAGTACAAAGATTCGAGATAAGGAATAGACGATATGGATCATCTCCTCACTCCTAACAGTGGTCAATAAAAGCTGCCCTGGACGTCAGTTTAGTTTCTCTCTCTCTTTCATGTGTAACAGGAAAAAAAAAAGCAGAGGTGGTGGTGCAAGAAACCCTAAACCCTCTGCGTTTTATCAGGATAAAGCAACATGTGTTGCCTGATAAACAGGCCAACATTTGGGCAACTTCAGAAGGCACAAAAATACCAGCCGACATCATGTCAGCAGTGCAGCTTCGATCCCTAACAAACATCTTGTTTCCTGGAAAACATTTGACTGCGATTTTTGGCGGTGATTCTCCCTTTGCTGTCAGCTGCCAGGAGCTTTTGTCTATGTGTGTTGGCAAAAAAAAAGTGTTCGGGATCTGAGTGGCTGCCGTGGCACATGACCTCAGAGCAACGGGCTGAAATAAGGGTGTGCACTCGTGGAAATAATATGACATTATTATAATACTGCGCTGGTTCAATCCTCTTGTCATTATGAAAAATGTCCCGACATCATTGCTGTGCATATCTGCTTTAATAGCAACTGTCGACCAAAACCTCAACCATCTGATGCTGTAATGGAAAACAATATATTTTGGAGGGTTCTCGCTATTACTTCATATCACCATCAACACTGTGAGAATCAAATTCAACCTCCTGTAAGAAGAAAATGAGCAAAAAATCTAAATGTTTTATCAGACTTATTTTCTGAAATGTGTTGCTTGTGGTGAATCACTTTATGCCCCACTGGTCAGTTTAAAGAAGGGTAACAAGAGGCGACATTTAGGAAAACGGACAACGTAAAACATTTATGTAACAGAGCAACATTCTGTCTTGTGGGCAAAGTTTACTGAGCCATGTTGCAACAGAAACAATCTGCTGCTGTATTTCTGTATAAACTGATGACATTGTACAAGAAACCTCAAAAAGAATGTATTTTAACATACATTACCACCTTTGAGCTTTTATTTTGAAGGCTCCTTTTCGGGTTGACAGTATTTGGCTTCACTGTAAATCAGAGCAAAGAAATTTAGGGACAAAAGATCTGCAATACGGTTAACTTACTTTACAATACGATGGGTGAGAGCTCTGCAGTCACACACTGTATCCTGGAACAACCCTGACGAGACACTCATAAACACCCAAGTGATCCTCAATAGCATTATTATATACAAGCTATCAGATTTACAGTCACTCTAAAATCCAAACTAACACTGTTTATATCTCCACATCCGCGTCCTTCTCCCCGCTAAACCGCAGGAAAAGGGCATCACAGCAGTCAGCTTAGTGCATATTATGGTGTGGAAGTCCGTTCGTGGCCACCAGACTCGACCTTCTCTTTGCACTTTGTCTTCACATAACACTGCGATACAGCGCCCACGACACGCCGCCTCCTCTCTTTGGTGAGACCCCTTAAATGACTTTCCTTCCACTCTTTAAAGGATATCAACTACACCAAGATTGTGAATCTTGGACACTTTACATGTTTAGTTTGGATGAACGTAAGAGACTGCTGGGTGAGAAAAACAAAAGATTTAATAAAAAGAGGAGGTTCAGCCTTCGGAGTGTTTGGGCGATAAGGTCTCCTGTCACCATGACACCAACGATAAATCTGCTGCTGGGTCAGACGAAGACTTCGGTCGTCCAAACACAAACTCAAATTACTAATGTTTATATTTTTCTTTTTGTCATCCTTTTAATCCGTGCAAAGTGTTTTTTGGCACAACTGGCTGATTAACTGCTGACTTTTAACTTTGGATGACCACTTTGGAAATAAAACCCACTAAAGGAAGTCATTGAAGCCTCAGATGTTCATAGATTTGGACTCTTTCCATCATTCAAAAACAGAGTCAGACCCGAAGTAATTTGAACACCAAATAAGAACTATTCAAAGCGTGTGAATGCAACAGCAGTTGGAGTGTGACTGTATGTAAGGGAAAGTGTAAGTACGGTGTTAGTTATCATGATTTGGGGGATTTCAATGAGTAATACTTTTGTTAGAGAAGATGGTAGAAAGACGATGGTTATACTGGCATTATCTTCATTTCACAGATTACTCTTAAATAGTTCATATCATCTTTGCCCGTAACGACACAATGAAAACTCATAAAATAATAAACAACTAAACAAAAAGACTAAACAGTCTATCCTGGGAGTCCTCAGAGATATCAACCCTTTTATGTTTTGTCTCGTTCATCGTCCTTCATTGCTGCCGTCCTCTTCTTCTCTACCAGTCAGTTTATCGTCAACTCCATCTTCCTGTCCTGATTTGGATACTCAATCCTTGTTATGTTTGGAGTTCTTCTTGAGCCTAAAATACTTCTGGTTTCCTTCTTTCAGTGTCACTTCTCAACAGAAAAAAAAATTCTTCTTCAAGCAGTTGGATCGACCTCCAAAACCTTCTTCTACTTCTTTGCTTTATACCACCGAGTGTTCGTTGTGGTGGTGGTGGTGATGGTGCATGCCGCTGCCGCTCAGCACCGTGTGATTGATGGAGGACGCTGACCTGTCCGAGCCCTCCGCCGCCGTCCCGTTGACGTTCTCCTGCCGCTGGCAGCACAGGATCTGCCTGAAGGTGGCGCTCATCTCCTTGTCGCGGTAGGAGTAGATGATGGGGTTCATGGCCGAGTTGAACTCGGCGAGGAGCAGGAAGAACTTTTCGTAGGTGAGGACGTTGCAGCTGGCGCAGAACACGTCCAGGAGCAGGATGACCAGGCCGGGGGTCCAGCACACGATGAAGGCGCCTGAAGTGACACAAAGTAGAACGTTTAGACTTAAAGGGAGCTTTTTTTTTTTTATAAACAAAAGGTTGATTTTGGTAACGTCTCTGAAGCAGGCGGGTCTTAACATTGTCTTAAAACTGATGTCATGTGATGTCTGTTTCACACCAAGGAACGTTCAATGGCTTGAGTTATATCGGAATAAAAGTGTTCAGAAGTCGGAAATAAAGTGCTGCTAAAAGTTCTGACTCATTTATTTCACCACATCCAAACACAACGCTGTCACAAAAGGCCAAAGGATCTCACATGCAAACATATGAACTCTTCAAAGTATTTCACAATCATCCAAGTGAGACGTATTGTGTTGTCTCACATGGAAATGTTGTTACTAAAAGACCAGAGATGAACATTACTCTCTTTTAATTGGCTGCACATACTCTGAATCGTTTCCAGATAAAAGCTGCATTCGATGCCAATGAGAGACACAAAGTGCGTCAGGCAGATTTTGGCAGCGAAGTCGACATTTTTTTTTGCAAGACTATTTTAATCTGCAATTTTCTGGTGGCCTTGGCTTGACGAATGCGTGGCGATTGCTGATTAGGGCTGAAGCTCCGACTCCTGTTTTTCTCCTTCATTTAATGAGGCTCGAACAGTTTGTGGTTAGCGTAACGGAAATGTGATAAGAAGCTGACTTTCTTCGATCACCCCCCCGACTCGACATGCTGTATTTCTCAAATCAGCAGCACAGATGTTCCTCTAATTTGTCCTTTTGGATGTTTTTTCGCGGCACGCTGGCGCTCGCTACGTTCATGTAACTTCAATTAGTGTGACTCACGACTCGAGTTCGAAAACTGATTACTTGGCTTGGACTTTAGCTGAAGCACACATGAGTAATATTGAGTCACCAAGTTTCAAAGTGTCACTACCGATGACTTAAACCTGGCTCTGTTCAGTGCAGTCTTAAAACTGCTTGGTTGATTCATGCGTTTGTACTACAAGGAATGCACCCTGCTGCTGCTGCCACTCTCACCACTAAGAACCCTGAGACTTGGTCTCTCCTGTGTCTCCACCCAACCACAGAAACACGTTTGATAAAGCTCAAGAAAAAAAAAGAAGAGCCCACACAACAAAACAGCACGGATGCTTTAGAGACTCAATTCCTGACAATGTCATTTGCAATCTGGGTGACGCAACAGCGTCTCATTGTTGAAACAAACCAGAATCGAAGTACAACCGCAGCTGCATCACTTAATAACCACACAATCATCCGCCTGCAAAACAGCACATTCAGGTCACTCGATAACCACATGACGTGCTGCAGGTTGAAGACCTGTTAGCGATGAGTGCTTCCTTTTCATTGGTTTCTTTTGATATGTGGGCACATCAGGATGGCAGCAAGAGAGAGACGAAGAGACGCAGTGGTTGTTTGCTTCTCCAAACCAATAAAAGCACTTTATGCTCACTACGGACTACAACACTATTAGTGAGGACAGAAGGCTTTTCTCAGTTATAATGTGAATCGTAAACTGCGTCATGACTCTGATCAAATATTGTAACTTTATGCTTAATATTAACATAAAAATAGCTTTAATTCTGTTAGGATAAGCACATCACTCAAGAGGTTTGGTGGAAATTTGGCACTTTGTTAAAAAACAACAATTCTCTAAAGATAAGAGTCAATGTTGATGTTGCAGCTTCTTAGAAATAAAGACAAAAGACAAGTTCAGATTCCAGATTTCTCAAAAAAATCAAATGAAGCAATAGGAAGGATCAAGCCCCACCTCATTCCTTAACCATATTTTGAATAATCCATCATCCTATTTGTGACTCTTAAGCTCATTTGGAGGGTAAAATGAATCATTGAATTGCTTCATCGTGTTTTTTGCTGAAAACAAACTGAACAAGGACGGTGGAAGCGGTCACTGATTCATTACTCTCGAACGACAAGTTCAAGTGGTCCAAACTCCGTCAACGGATCCCATTTGTCGAAAGTGAGAGACAACTGCAGGACATTACACTCTTGAGACGGCAAAACAAAAGGTCTGGATGAGGCATGAGGCTGGCGGAGATGAGAGGAGGGAGCGGCGGTATTGACAGGCAGGTCTGTTGTCTGTTAGCGTTCTGCAGGCGGCAGCTGCAGCAAAAGGCTTGACCTCACTTCCCAGCTATGCAGGCAGACCCTCCAGAGCTGGATAAATTTCTGAAACGGTTCTCAGAGAAACCATCTCAAGTATTTGTCTCTCGGTGAAACTGAACAGAACAAGACTCCACAAAAAGAAAGAAAGA
>JAUESE010000098.1:4975375-4986065 GCA_032274725.1 Malacoctenus triangulatus
TTTGACTTGTTGTTCCTCTTAGATTTATGTTGCCTTTGTGAGACGTGTCAGAACTTCTCGCTCACTTCTCTTCACCCAATTCTTTATACCTGTCTCTCCTCCTCCTCTCCTTTAAAATATTTCCCCCCCTCTGGTGCTCATCTTCAATCATCCCTCTTCTCCTCAGCTCCCCCTCCTCTCCCCCTTCTCCTCCGACTTCTCCTCCACCACTGCTACCTCCCGCCCCCCGTCTCTGCCAGCTCTCCACACAATGTGCCCATTGTTCTGAGGCTCCCACCCTAGAAAGCAGAGAAACAGGACTTCTGCAGCCCAGAGTGCACGCAAACACTCGTACACATAGACTCTCATTCTCTTAACTTTCTCTCCAACATCACGGGCGAGTGCACACACACACACGCACACCCCACCACCACCAAACACACACACCCTCACACTCGCACATACTCTCTAACAGTTGCCGCGTACCGCCCGAGCTCTGGACAAGGGCTGGATTGAGAGCTGGCGTTGACTCATGTGTGACTGGAGCCGTGTCGGGCTGATTCACGGCTCGTCAGCGGGTGATACCCTTGAAACCACTTAGGGGCTTCCATCTCAGCGCACAGAGCCCCCAAGTCTCATCAAACCCAATAGTGATGGATAGAAGTGGATGGAAAGCCAAAGAAACAACATATTTGCACAGAAAGATATGAAATGGAGTGTTAAGGGAATCTCATTTATTCCTAAAACAGTCGTCATCAAAACGTTACAGCATGATGTTGACTAGAAAAATATTGGACTACTGAAAACCACCAATTAAAGCAACAGCAACTTGTCACATCACCAACAGAAATACTTGGAGCGCTGGTGCTCTTGGATGACTAAATGTTTCACTCCCAAAGGAGAAGAAGTGTACTTATTGCTGCCAAATGACACAGAAGAGGGTCGAGAGGGTTTCACAGCAGCTTCTGTTTTATTGAAAAGCCACAAAAAATGTTATTTGTCTAAAACAATCAGCATGGTAAATAGCATGTAAAAGCCTCTTTAAATTCCTGAGAGACAAGTGAAATGCAGCTGGTTTAACACACTATTTCATTTGTTGATTGTTCGACTGATAAGCCTCTTCGCTATAAGATCTTTCTGCAGCGATCCGTTCCACATGTTGAGGCAAAGCCGTTTTTTTGAGGCTAAACGACAAGAAGAAAAAAAAGGGTGGCCATGAAATTAATCCTCGGCGGCATTTGTGCAGTTTCAAACATCTCCGGGGTCAAACAGCAGTGGCTTCATGGACACACGCAGGTTGGTTTGCATGATTCCTGGGAATCGCCATCATATGTTCAAACCTGGAGGTTTTTGAGCACTGGGCAGACTCGTTTCTAATATTCTGAGACGAGAGTTCGAACTTGTTTAGTTTTTTCCTGGTTTAGTTTTACAATATCTGACGCTTTGTTTGGAGTTCCTCTTTGGGGTTTAATTAAAGTCTGGAAAAACTGTATTTTTACTGCATGGAACATGAGGACAAATCTACAAATTGTAACTTAATTTTATTGAGGTTACTTGATTGTCTATTTTCATTCATTTGGATGACGTGCTCAATGCGTTGCTTTTGACAGCATTATAAATGTAACCCTCAGTCGTGCCTGTTTCATATGAAATATGTCTTCCAGTGTTTATAGAAGACCACATGGATCTGTTGACTGAGTCTTGAGAAGGACCTTGAGCAGTACTTAGGATCAATCGGCTTGATGAGGTTAACCAAACTTCTCCAACTCATTAACACCGAGTCCAGCTGCACAGCCTCGGCCATGTGTGTCAGGTTCGTCTGGAGCCAGCTTATTGTTGGGTGTGTTCGGCCGGCTTCTAATGAAATCACACTATTGGAGACAGATTTCGTGGATTACATCACCGGAGAGCCCCCATGCAATATGAGCATTGCGTCAGTGCGGCCTGCAGAGGTTTCAGAGCTCCACTCCAAAGCCTTCTTCAAATTCATCACTTTAATACTCCAGCCTGTCAGAGTCACTAATGCTGTCCACTGGATGGAAACAAGTGCTTGCATGTGAGGACGAGTTCCACAGAAAAGATGTTAGAACTTTTCTTTTTTTTGTTTTTCTTCTGGATAGTTAAATCTTTTGTTTTCGCTCCCTTTCTACACTGCCCGCTTTTTTTGGTTTCAAAGTTAATATTTGGCGACGCATGTATCACAGCTACATGTCCTATTCATTTCCATAACACCTCCCTCTTTTCAATATGAGAACAATTCAAAAGGGACAGTATTTTTTGTAAGAAAGACAGGACAACCGGGGAGCTTTTACGACCAGGCAGTGGAATGTTGTCGAGGAGTTTGACCTCAGTCCAACTGCGCCCGTTTCACTTTCCCCCGTCTCACGGACTGAGTGCAGAAAGCAAGACCGTTTTATTTATTTTGCACTTAAACAGCAGATACCAAGTGCTGTGCTGGAGGAAAGAGAGTGCGGGCGCAGGAGTGACGCTTGTGACTGGTGAAAGTTTTACTCCTGCGCTTCATGACCCTGGCAAAACGTGATTTGGGAGCAGTTTTGGTAAACACATTAGCAAATAAAAGAAATTTGATTTCACATCAGAACTTTTATTTTGTCATTTTCAGAAGCTCCTCCGGCTACATTTGCTGTTTTAAGTCTGGGAAAAGTCTGTCTAAGCTTGGGTATGCAGACCCAGTACACTGTGAGCTCCCTCCTGAGGTCTCCTCACAAAGGCTTCTCAGTGGTTCAAGTGCCAGCTCGGGCAAGGCCAACCCAAAAGCACTCAGGCTTTGTCTTGCTCTATGCTTCAGGTATTGGACACAGTGTAAGGTGAACCCTCTCTGCTGTGCACAAACAGGACTTTTCTGAGAAGTATTCAACTCACATTAATGTCAACACAAAGGTAGAGGGTCATTCAGGTTAGAGCTTGAATGCCACCTGGACTTTTTGTAAAAACACAGTCAATTGGTTCTTTAATTGGTACCCAGAATTGCTACTTAATTACAGCAGTGTGAGAAAGTTTGACAACAAAGTCAAACAAAAGAAAAATCCTTGTTTTTCCAAGTTTTGGCTCCTCTTTTAGCATTAATCAACATATTTTGGACTCACAGATCAGAAAAAGAGCTGGGTGCAGGATTTATTATAACTTCTAACTTGTGGGTCATTGAACCCAGCTGATGTGGTCCATTGTCAGCCAACACCAGACTGTTTTTGTATCACTGCGAGCGTCATGGTGGCTCTGGTGCCTGTCACATGTGACCACCACCTGATCTTTGGGGTCAACCAGTAATGGAGTTTGATTGTTAATAACGCCAGTGCATGTTGTGAAGACACAACTTGTCACTCCGATTTCACGCAAAGGATCCAGTAACCATTCCAAATTTTAAAATAAATATGAACTCCAAAAGTGGCGGCCTGTATACCGGGAGCTGTGATCAATCAGTCACAGTCTGCAGAGGAAAGGTATACCGAGAACCAGACTGACGTACATCTGGACATGTGGCTCTTTTCTCCCTCTTCCTGTCTGTCCGCTGGGCTTCTGTCTCATCTTCTCTATTTTATCAGACTTTGTCTGTTCTTCTGTGAGCCATCTGGATGTGTTTAATACATCATGAGGATGCGAGAGGTGGTTCCTGTAGGGCCCTTCAAAGATAACATAATTTCTTGCTCACTGTCAGCTTTCATCTGTCCTTGCTCGTCAGCTCCATGTTCTGAAAATCAGTTTGGACGAGTTTAACACACTTGAATGAAAGAATTAAGTAGATTCTCAGATTCTGTGGCATTTACAGTGTTTTCATGTGGAACTGGATGCAGCAAACAGGGTCAATAGGAACTCTTGAAGTTACAGTGTGAAAACAGTTGGACCAAAATTGCTTTTGTCAACTGCTCGACATGGACTTCTTGAAAAAATAAGTGCAAATGTTTGTTGTGATTTTTGCAAATGTTTGCACGTGATATTTTTTTAGAGTACTCTGTGTGTGTGTGTGTCATCTAGTTCATAACATTTCATTCTTTTTTCGAAGCTGTTAACGTGTTGCTTAATTGAAATGTGTTGCCCTGTCTGGGCCACCACTGAGAACAGGCAACAGTCTTTTATCATGAGTTATGACCACGATTACCATCGCGCAACCCTCCTGTTCAGCAGCTACCAGGCCTCCTGAGCTTAGCTCCTCATAACAAGAAGAGATGAGAACTTAGCAGCAGTTATTCCAGACCACCCAGCATGACCCAATATCACGGACACGGACTGAAGTGAAAGGCTGAGTCACCTTCTTCACTCACGTTGCTTCTTTCCAAAGCAGTCAGATGTTGTTGCTGTTTGTCTCTGAACATAGAAGTTACTTTTGTTTGAACACACATATTCCTCACAACGAAACAAAACAATGACCGACGTGTTAATAAAAACAAACGTGATAATCATCTACTCAGAAAGAAGAAGCTGTAATACCAAGAAGTCAGAATGACTCAAGAGGAAATGCAAAAAAAGTATTTTGAGAAAAAACTAAATAGTAAAGAAGTGCCTGTACCGACATCCTACACAAACATGTTGCATGCCCTCATGTGTACATATAAATTATTGTAAAGTTTACCTAGGACATATTAGTGTTGATCTCTTGAACTTGTGATCATAAGAAGCTTACTGTGGAAGGTATTTGAAGTGATAGATTCTCTCTTTGTTCACCTGGCCTTGAAAGAGAGCTTTTCTTTGACTGTTACCTGCCTGAATGTGGAAGCAATCTGGATCCTTTGGCATAAGAATGGGTGGAATGTGGGTCCTTAGACGAGGGGGAGGAGAGATCATGCTTTCAGTAATCACAACACAGATGTTTCAAGGACCCTCTCGCTCTGACGGATGTCAGAGCTCATGTTGGGAAACATAAAACAGCCATCTATGGGGGGGAGACGCTGAGTCGTTGCAGTGGGAGTTCCGTTTAGGTTGACCAAGAAGGTCAGAAGTGAGAAACGTCGACTTCGACCCCCCTTTAAACTTTTGTTGCCCCTTTTCAGCATCCCTCAAGTTGTGGAATAACTTTTGCACGAGTGTGTTTTTGTAATCTGTCAGTGAGAAAAACGAATCGCCTGTGATGCCCCCCTGGTTACCGGGGAAACCACCGAGCCCCTGTGAACTATCCCATCCTCACATTTTAAGTGTTGACACTTTATGTAACTTAAGTTTTTTCTTCGTTTGCTTTTATGACTATGGAAAAACTACACATGATGATGACATATTATTCCACAAGAGGGCTTTTGTGCCAGTAATATACATCCAACTCTGAAAAACTGCCTGAAGAAAAGCAGCGTTCACTGCAAACAAAAGTCAACAAATGGGGCGCATTAGGAGAGCGATGTTTCAAGGAAAAAAACGCGAAACCTTATTAGGACTTGTGAACTCTTTGATTAAAAAAAACAGTCACCATTGACCTAATCTATCAGCAGGGGCTTAAAAGGTCCTCGCACTCCCCGATGGCATCAAAGGCCCCCTGAGGTCTGTGGCAGTAGGTGGTAGGTAAACACTATTCTCACTCTGTCTTGCGAGTACACAAATAAACACACTTGCAGACACTCACGCGCACACACTCACGCAAACCATTTGAGACCCAGATGAGTGTTAATTAGGGCAACATCAAAAGAGCAATGACAGCATGCAGCCAGCATATGGTTGCTTTTACAGCAGACCCTTGGAATCACTTAAAAACAACTGGGATGGAGGAGAAACACTGGTATCATGTATCTAGAGATTTAGGAAAGAAAAGCCATTATGTGACTAAATAGGCAATCCGATGCTAAAGTGGTGAAGATTTATTTCTTGTGTACTTGCTCTGATTAGGGGTGGGGTTGTTTCTTTCCCAAGTATGAGGGAGAAAAGGTCACAAAACCGGTTTCCTGTAACAAAACCACAATCAAGCCTCACTGAATGCACTCAAATTAACCAGGAGAAAACATTGGTCCACCTTTCTGCATGTGAGAGTGCATGACCAAGCCTGAGCTCGCATAAATCCGACCCTGAAGTCTCTACAGAGATTGGATGTCAACCCTAATTTCACGTCAGCGCCGCCACCTGCGCGCCTCATTAGAGGTCATCATGGGGAAAGTGAATTCTTGTCTCTCCTCTAGAGATCTCTGATGGTTTATGGTCAGAGGGACATTTGGCCCGAGAGCTAAGTGAAATGTTGTTCAGAGGTCTCGAGGGAGAACTTGTGGTCTCCCTTGAGATGTTATGACAGTAGCAGAGCAACCAAGAGTGGTCTCAACTGTTACAACAAAAAAAAAAACTAGGATGATGATGTGAAATAAGCCATCACAGTTCAGAAACATGCAAGGATGCATTCTGTGAAACTGTCAAGTAAAATACTGCACCAAAAGGAAGGTGATTTTCTGACAGCATAGTGTCGGCAACAGACTGCACAACTTCAGATGTCAATGCAAAAAGTTGGTTTTATTGATTACTTGATGCTTCTGCCATCAGAAGTTGAATTTTCACCACTTTTCAGAACCTGTTGAAACCTTAAAGAACCCATATTCAAGAAGAATGTTTCCAAATGTCCCTAAACCGACATTTTCAAAACAGCCAGGCTTGATTATCTTGAGTTGAACCAGCTCGTCCAATCTCGCAGTTCACAATCATTAATCTTTCCCAAGCGTTCAGGTGGGGTCGTTCTCCCGCCTGAGACTCATCCATCAGCAGCTCGCCCTATCTTCTACCACATCGTCAGTTTTTCCAGTCACATTTTCAACAAACGCCTGTGACAGCCTAAGTTCACACAAATGTTGGGTTTCGGGGCTGGCGTCCAACGCGCAGTGCTGCGGATTGATTCCTGCTGGTGGCGGACAGCATCAAGGCTCCACCGTGGGAGGAGGCCAACACCACAAGAGAGGCTGGAGGAGCACCGACATGCTGCTGGTCAGCTCGTCTGGTTTTAGCAGGTACTCAGGCTGACAACTCAAGTGTGCCCTCTGTGTTGGGATCTGTTCAACAATTTGTCTGACACACTGAGGAAACACTTGGGAAGACAGACGAGCCGATTCTTAACGCAAATTCCAAACACGTTCTCCAAATGCAAATCAGCGTGGAAAATCAAGACAGATGTCAAGTTTTGGTTGTTTTTTTTCCCTCCCAGACTCAACGCTCGCCTTTTTTTTCCTCCCCCGTTCACTCCCCTCCACAAGTCCCACAGTTTGATATCGAGTCCGGCTGTGGCGCAACAAGTCCCTGGTTCCAGCCGCGTCTCCCCCGCTCCCCCCCACTGTGAAGGCGCACAGCCGCGCGTCTCCCGGTCTGAAATAACGGTGCGCTCCGCCGTCTTTACGCATCTGCTTGTGCCATCAAAGCTTAAACGTGGACCGAATGCGCTCCACGCCACGTCTACGTGGCAGGTACACTGATTATGTAAAAGATGCCCACACCATGCATGCGTAAGAAGAAGCGTTTGTCGAGTTGTTGGAATCTCATCCTCTGAACCAAATCCGACCAATCCCTCGCTTGAAAACTTAAATACTCACAGTGTGTTGATTTCCAGTGAGAGAAGTGGGTCGGTGGCTTAGCTTACTCCCTGACTGGTGCCTGGATGTCCAACTTGGAGTTTGATTCTGGTTGCCTGAAATTCCTCCAACTCATAGAGACTGCCTGCGCAACTCTCGTGTCAAAGTCGCAGCGGTGACTCCAAATCCAGCAGAGAGCCAGGTAAGCCTTTCATTTTATGTCCCGCAGAAAAGCAACGCTGCCACCGATATTCCCACTACCAGGGTGTCACTTTTCCTCCTCCTTTTGTCTTCTTCTGCCTCGACTTGTGAGTTGTTTTAATTTGTTCCCCAGATGTAGACGCGCTGATGCTGTCCCGCTCCGTCTCCGTGCCTCTCTGCGCTGGCGCTGCTCTCTCTCTCTCTCTCTCTCGCTCGCTCTCTCTCTCCCTCCCTCCCTCCCTCTCCCTCTTTCTCTCTCCTCACTGACCGATCGACTGCCTCTCACAATGCACGGGACGGGACCTTTGTTTGCTCATGACGTCACTCGCACGCACATACACACACTTGCATAATCTCGCACTGCACAGAATGCAATATTGGAATCAGAGTGCAAGCTCCTGAAGGTAAAACAAAAACAAAGGTGGCAAAAGGATCAACATTATATATTGAAGTTGAAGTCAATGCTTGTGTAAAATAAGACTGGTAAAAGTAGAAGTAACGACTCTATCGCCTCACTTATCAAAAAAGGACTAACTCCTGAAAAGAGAGAACACAAGAGGTGGAAGTACGAATGTTCCAGTTCAAACAAAGGGGGAAGTTGATCAAATGCTCAAAGAACAGAGACTCACAGATCTACACATCAGTGTCCACAACCGTCCAACTCAGGAGAACTTGACCTTGCATGTGCACACAGTAGTACCTAACTGTGCAATTTTCTCCCCACATTGTAAAAAAAAAAAAAGTTTTCTACAACAAGTGCACGATAGTCCAAGCTGGAAATCTCCGACTTATCCTAATGAAGAGACGTTTTGATCAAATAAGATTATGGGGCTTCCTCGAGACGTTTCTAGTCATGGTTGCTTTCGAGAGTTGTTCTTTCCCCCTCAGCGGCTAATTGGAAACACATTTTTTTCAGCAACTTGTTAAGAGAGAGAGAGCGAGAGACAGGAAGAAGGAGAGGGGTGGAGTGCAGCAGGGGGAAAAAGAGAGCGTGAGACTGACACTGAGGGACTCAAAGACATATTGTGTTCCTTTCCAATTAACCCTCCACATAATATATCAGAAATATTTCCTCCTGTCTGCTGGTGCTGCTGTCCAAGTGGAGCTGGGAGCTGCTCCTCCTCCTCTACCCACCAAGCTCTCAGGTTGTGAGAAACTATTTGGATGGGACGCAGGTCTGCCAGCTTCACACCATCTGCAAACACTTAGTGAGGTGTTTGCAGTAAAGCAACCGGCAGTAGTGGAATGAAATGGAGCGTTGAAGCCTCGACACACTGAAACTATACGACGCTTTTGTCATTGAGATAAATGTCTTTTCCATTTGATGATTAAACACTGATTTCCATGTTGGACAACGCTGCAGAAATGTCTTTAGAAGTGGCACACACCCTCATTCTTTGAGACTAAACATTATTGAAGTTAATGGATATTCAACTCCTGATGGTCTTCACTCCCTGGTTGTACGAGTTAAAAATGGCAAAAAAAAAAATCCTTGATCTTTAGTTTTGCATAAAGTGACTTTTCATGTCTGGCAAACTTGAGGGCAGCGGAGGAATGAGAGGAGCCATGAGGAAGCCAGCGAGGAGGGAAAATCTATTTGCTTTGAGTGAATTGTCTAAACACTCGTAGAACCGCTCAGCTACATTTACACCCTTGTAGCGACAGAAGCGCCTCTATTTGACACGCGTCTCACAGACCAGATTTAAACTACGGTGACCCACAATGGAAAGCAAACATTTGCCGGTCAGCCAGAAGAGAATCCCACCTACTGTACAAGGGGAGGCAAAGCTCAGGCTCCCTCTGCTGCAGCCTGATGCACGCTTATTCACATGTCGACGGCTCATTTGAAAATTTGGACTCTTATTTCTGCAGCAACTTGCAAGACCTGCTTCAAAGGAAGGCTCCTGGGTGACGCCAGTGTGTGATGATGCCATGATGATATATGTGAGCAGGAAGCGACAGTTCAGATGATAAGTTTTGTGTTCGTGAGGTCTCGCCGATGTCGGTGCCGGGCTGCGCTCCAGCAGCCTCTCAGCGCTGTCAGATGCATGATCCCGCCATAAATATCACTCAATAAAACGCGATCTCAGTAAGAAATTGTCTCTAGTCAGCAGTGGTGAGCACTGACACGCCCACAGCCTCACACACCATCTGGCAACGCTTACGTAGGTGTTTAGTAAACAAGCCAACCAGATACTACTAACTGGTGGGTGTCTGTCTCAATTTTTTTGCAAGTCAACAGAAGCTTCAATATTGTAAAATGAACTGGAATTGAACGATAAATCAGTAGCGCTAACCTACTTTCCGTGACATCAACAGTCCCATCTATTTATTTCCGACATTGCATCAAGCAAATATTGGAGACAAAACAACATAGATCCGAACACTTTCAAGGTTTTGATCTCAACTTTATCCCGAAGGTTTGTTCAGTTTCGAAGGCTTGTTTATTAAAACCATTAGATCATCTGCTGCTCCAAAAAGTACAATTATTTGTGTGGTGGTAACTGTAAGAACACATTTTTGTGTCGTCTCACAAGTTTTTGACAGGTAACCATCCACGTCCCTCCTCACATGACATCTGGAGATGTAGAAAAAGAAAGCTCAACATTTTGAGTTTGTGTACATAAGAAATCCTCTCCACTGCACCAAATTACCTGTGAATCCAAACCTAAAGCTTTTTATAAGACTTTTAAGCGCTGTGAAGATGACAAGAATCACATTTTCTTTTACCTATCAGAAGTTGAAGAGACACTTAGACAATATGAAAATTTAGTTAGTGTAAGACGACTTAGTCACATTCATTAAAAAGAAACAGAAGGGGACAGGAGTTCCTGAAGAGGGTTGAATTACACGTGAGCTCCAGTAAAATCCAGGAAAATCATCAAAAAAGTAGAAAGAGGTGAGTAAAACATCAACAGCTCAGGGAAGAGAATTACATCACAACGTACATGAAAAGCTTAAGTACGAGTCAGAAAAAGGTGATGAGCCACCAGTGAGACAGAGGAGGTGTGATGAGTATGAAAGCTTTTGAA
>JAUESE010000098.1:5049549-5059571 GCA_032274725.1 Malacoctenus triangulatus
TTCTTTTAAGAGGCAAAACACAGACTACATATTTTTACCACTTGTCTGAAAACTTGTGGGTTGTATATCGATGGCTTTCAAATTTTCACGAGGATCAACTATGCAAAACTCTGTACATGTCACATCAGAACTCCATGCGTGGACAAAAATTGCATTATTTAACAACAAGGCATGCAAATATTCATCAATACTATTAAAAGATGATATCAATTAAAAAAAGTTAATTAGGTCTCATTTTAAATGATTCTTCTTTTTTTTTTTTTTTTTAACATGTAATGTTTACACTGGCCATGATTGAACAACACGCAAATTTTGTCCGGAATTCTGCTTTGGAGTGACATAGGACATGGCAAGGATAGGTCACACAAACTTCACATGACAATTAAAAAAACAACCAAAAAACTGCACACACAAAGCAAGTAAGAGTGGAATGGGAGCTGGACACGATATGCATTTTTTTTTTCCAAATGGTGGATGCATCATAAATGGTGAGGGGGTGCCATTTATTATGCTTTTACTAGCCTTTTTGCATTCAATAGATCCATCTTGGACTGGTTGTCCAGCTTCAATCCAGAGGGAGGACCTGCAGAGGGGTCTGTTTCTACAAGGCTTTCCTTCTCCTCTGGGGTCAGGGATGCTGAAGGATCTACTTCAGGAGTGGAGATGCAAATTGGGGGGGCTGCTAACTCATCTGTGGAACCTACCGGTTCAGTCTTTTGACCATCAGATGTTGCAACCTTTTGTTCAGTTTGTGTGTGACCACTTGTTGGCTTGTTAGTTTGGGGTTGAGATGTTATGACTGAGGCAGTTTGTGGCTTTGGTGGCTCTGCCTGCCATGGGAAATTCAGTTTTGCTCCAAATAATGAAGCAGCTGGAGACTCCTGTTTTCCAGCAGTAGAATTTTCATCTTGAAATAGACCTCCAGAGAGAGTTTTCAATCCTGAAAACAGACCACCGCTTCCTTCTGTTTGAGGAGATGAAGATGCAACTGATATTGATGGTGAAAACAAGGAGCCAAGTGTTTTTCCTGCATCACTCTGTGCTGATATAAATCCAAATAAAGATTTTTCTTGAGGTGCATCTGCACCATTGGGCATCTGATTTCCAGGGGATGCTTTGATATCATGTACCTTCTGGACATCAGGTTGGCCTGATTTGACATTTTCTATACTGGCAGGGTCACCTGTAATAACCATTGGGGCCTCATGTATTGTCATGCCATCAAAAACGGGCTTTTCTTTATCTGTGTTTTCTATGTGATGAGTCGAGTCACCTGCAGTGTTTGCAGGGGCGGTTGTACCATCAGATGCTGGAGGACAAACAGCTTCAGATACTCCAGCAGTTGCACCAGCTTGGGTTCCTGAATTGGCTTGCTCTTTATCTGGTTGTGTTGACTCCTCAGTCTTCGTTGGAGCAGCCACACTGACAGATGATGGGCCTTTTGGTGGAATTTTGTCTTTGTCAGTCTGTGACTGTGGAGCTGTTCCGGCTGTTGGTGTACCGAGTGTACCAGGCTTGGTCTGAGCTGGTGCTGGTGCTGGTTCAGGCGATTTAGGTGGCGGCCCCATACCACCAAATAAAGACCCGCCTATGCCCCCAAGTAAAGATGCTCCAGCCTGTGAACCTGCAGTCTGAGCAGCAGCTCCTCCAAACATTCCTCCAAGTAAAGAACTCGTAGGCTGTGTTGCTGCCCCACCTCCTCCAAACATCCCACCCAGCAATGATCCACCACTCTGTGGCCCAGCAGGCTTTGCAGCGCTTCCTCCGCCAAACATCCCACCGAGTATTGATCCTCCAGGGGCAGAGGTATTGGTTTGAGGTCCAGACTGAGGAGTCGGTCCTTTGAATAACCCCCCTAACAATGAGCCCCCTGTCTGTGGAGAGGCTGTCTGGGCAGGAGACCCTCCAAAAATACCTCCTAGTATTGATGGCCCAGTTTGACTTGGTGTAGCTTGAGGCGTTGCTCCTCCAAGTCCAAACAGTGAAGTCTTCTGCTGTTGCTGAGGACCTTCAGCAGATGCAGTGGATGGTTTGAAGAGGGAAGACATAAATCCTGTTACTGCATCTGCTGCTGCGTCAGTCGCAGATTTCTCCGGCTCGGGAGGCTTCGGCTGAACCTGGGTCACAGGACTTGCTGATTGAGCAGCTGGAGTTTCTTGCTCTATTTTGGATGGTGCTGCATCTTGACTCAACACACCACTCACAAGTTGTGGTCCATCAGGTTGTTGTGATGGTAAATGTGTCTCTGATTCTTTAGGCTTAACATCTTCTGCTATTGCAGCAACAGCAGTTTGATTGTCAGAATCCTTACCACTACCTGCTTGAGTAAGATCACCATCTGTTTTGGACAAACTGGACTCAAGACACTGAGTTGTGCCTTCAGGCTGTTTTAATGTTTCCACAGGCTCCTCGGTTTTTAGAGCAGTGTCAGGTTCACATTTTTCAGACCCACTGACAGCTGTTTTGCTCACTTCAGTGGGCTTTGGTGAAGTGGTGACATCACTTACAGTGTCACTGACAGGTAAAGTTGGTTTCTTGTCATCATTGGATGTTGCTGTAACCGGAGAAGGGGGTGTTGCTGCAGAAACAGATCCTCCAAACACTGAAAGCAAATTCTTAGTAGGCCCTTCATTAGGACCAGAGGCTCCAGGTAGAATGCCACCAAGAAGAGACGTACCAGTCTGTCCAGGGGCAGCTTGAGGAGAGGACCCTCCCAAAATCCCACCAAACAATGAACCTTTATTTTCATTTGTGTTTTGGGAGGCAGCCCCACCAAAAATGCCACCCAAAATAGATCCTCCAGTTTGAGACCCAGCTGCCTGAGGAGCAGAGCCACCAAATAAGCCTCCAAGCAATGATGACCCTCCTTGGAATCCTCCAGTTTGGGGAAGTGAGCCTCCAGGTTTGGTGGGACCAGCCTGAGGTGCAGCCTGAGGAGCAGATCCTCCGAATAGTCCACCGAGTAGTGACCCTCCTGTTTGAGAGGCTGGTGCTTGGGGTGAAGACCCTCCGAACATTGACCCTAACAGAGAACTTCCGGGCTGTGAAGAGGGCTGAGGTGCAGATCCTCCAAAGACAGAAAATAAACCTTTAGTCAGAGGTTCCTTAGAGTCTGTTGATTCAGGTGCAGACCCTGTACTAGTGGGACCGGTCTGGTTTGTGGTAGGCTCTGTGGTTGGGGCTGAAAATAAAGAAAGCAAACCTTTTGCTGGACCATCCGTAATGGATGCAGTTGATCCGCTTATCATAGATAAAAGACCAGAAGCTGGAGGCTCTTTGGGAGGAACAGAGTCTTTCGGTGCACTCTCTGTGATTGTTTCCTTGTGGACAGAGTCATTTTGTGAGTTAGCTATCTCAGATCCAATTTCAACATCTTTGACTGAGGAATTCTCTTCATGAGAATGTATCGTGTCAACAGTGTCTTTGGATAGGGCAGTATGTTCTTTATTTGGATCATTAATTTCTTGGGTCACTGAATGTTCACTCAGAGTTTGGCCTGCAGTTGCTGCTTCAGAAACCTGACTGCTTAAAACATTGGATGTCTGGGAGGGGCTTTCTTGCACATGACTAGTCTCTGGCTCTTTCACAGTCGCATGAATTGCAGTCGTTGAATTAGGAGCGGGTTGTTTAGGCAGCACAACATCAGACTGCACAGTCTTCACAGGCACCTTGGGTGCTGTATTCCCTTGTGAAGATGGTGTATTTGCAGTGCCAGTCGCTGGTGTTTGAGGAGAAGTTGGACCACTGAACATGGAAAACAAGGACTTTCCTGGACCTTCAGTAGATGCTGACAAGCCACCGAGGAAACCACCAAGAACTGAGGGGCCTGTCTGTCCTTGAGGTTGAGGTTGATCTTGGGGTTTCGATTGTGTTTGCGCTTCCTGTTGTTTTTGAGGTTGCAACTGAGATGTTCTTTGTTGAGATGGCACTGTAGGTGGCTGCATTTGAGGAGGATTGGGCCCACTAAAAACCGAAAATAAGCCCTTCATCGGGCTTTCAGATGAATTTGATGAATTTGTAGAACCAGGCAAAATTCCCCCAAGAAAAGATCCTGTTTGTGCTTGAGACTGCTGCGCACTGGGACCACCAAACATCGAAAGGAACCCTCCAGATGGAGGTTCTTTTGGAGGAAGAGTCTGCTGTTGTGGTGGCTGAACAGAAGGCTTTGTTTGATTAGGAGGCTGAGCAGGACTTGGTCCTCCAAATAATGATAGTAGCCCTTTGCCAAGTGTTTCCTGTTGAGGAGGTTGTGGTGCTGGACCTGCGGGATGTGTTTGAGGTGAGGAAACAGTCTTGGGTGCAGGCTGTGGAGGACTTGGCCCAGAAAACAATGACAATAAGCTTTTACCAATGGATTCTTCCTGTGGAGCTGTGGCGGCAGCAGGTGTTTGAGGTGTGGGTCCAGGTTGAGCAGCTGCCGCAGGTCCCCCAAGCATTTCTCCGATTGAAAAGCCAAACAGCCCACCAGATGATTTGTTTTCCTGCTGTTTTGTGTGTCCTGTAGGTGGCATCGTTTGTGACTGACTCATTGCAGGACTTGCAGACAGATTTGGAGAAGATGTTTGCAAAACACCTTTGTTGGGGCCTCGGCCCTGTTCCGCCCGAGACATGATGCCATGATCCATTGTTTGCTGCCCTGGTACACCTTGAGACCTTGCTGCTGAGGGCAGTGAACTCTCAGTCACACTAGGTTTCATTTGCGGTTTTTGTGGTGGTGATGGTTCTGTACTAAACAGACTGCCAATAGATCCAAACAGATTTGAAACTCCTGTAGTTTCTTTATTTGTGGTTCCACTACCAGGTAATGATGTGGTGCTGCCGGTTTTGTTATCCTGATTCAGTGATGTCTGAGAACTTTTCTGGGAATCTGGTTTTGTGTCCTCCATCCCTACTGTTGATTTTAAGAAGCTCATTAAGCCAGTCTGAGGTTGTGCAGGAGGTGGCTCGACTGGTACATTTGCTGACTTCTCAGGTGCATGTTGTCCAGAAAGGTCAGGTTTGCTAACATATTCTTTTGATACTGAAGGCACAGAAACATTGGACTTTGTTGGTGGGGATGCTTGTTGGACCATGGTGGTCTGACGGGAAAGTCGAGGTTTTTGTGACATTTGTGACTGTGTTGGTGACGGAGTTACTTGACTAGTTGTTGGTACCGTGGGCAAAACTCTCCTCTGTGTGGTAACTGGCTTATTCATTTGCTCCACTTTTTCTGGTGCTGTGACTACAGGAGGGGTATCCTCTTTGACAATCTTAGACTTGAGACTTTTGAAACCTGATGCAAGAATGTTCTGAGATTGTCTGCCAGAGTCTTGGTCATTAGTTTTGTTAATATCCATCTGCGAAGTTTTTCCAACAAAAGAGGAAATCAGGGAAGAAATTTTGTTGACTTGACGATTTGGCTGTTCCTCTCCTGGACACACTCTTTTCCTCCATTCATCTTCCGACACGTCATCTACATGCTTTATTGTGACAGCGGTAGATGAACGCCGCCGCTGACTCGGTTGGTAACAGTTGTGAAGGACCTGCTGATTTGAACTTGCTGTTGCACCAGAGTTCAATGAGACAGCAACTTTGTGAGCAAGTAATGTCTTCATTTCATGGTTGTTCCAATTAGGGCCAATGTGATCCTTGTTATGACAAGAAAGGTCAATTACTTCATCGTAGACATAACTGGGTTGTCTTGGATCCATTCTGACTTTATTTAATCTGTATGATGTGAAATCCATGCCCTCCTGCCCTTGTGATAAAAATGAATTCTCAAACATTTGAGAAAACTGATCGAGATTTAAATTCATGATCTGATTTCCTTTTCTGTAGGCAGCAGAGAGGTCTAAGGGGGCATTAAGAAGTTGAGAATCAGTTTGATTTTGACCAGGAAGCCACAGAAGTTCATCTTCATTGTAAAGGGGAACTTTGAAGCCACACACTAAAACCATTTCATTGTGCAACCAAGCACTTGGAAGACTTTCTAATTTATGTGCATCACCACAAGATTCGCCCTCAGGGGCACAGGCGTACACGTATTCACCTGCTGCATCTGTAAGCAAGGTATAAATATACTCATGATCTGTGTAAACAAAGTAGCCACAATCACCATCTTCAGCTGGCCACCACATTCCTTGCTCCAGAAGTGTGAGCCACTGCTGATACCACTCAGTATCTTCAAGGTAATAAGAATCTTCTATCTCAGTATTGGTTTTTTGAAAGCGGTTCGACTCTCTCGGTCTATTCATGTTGAACTGACTCTGATGATTTTGCAATCTGCTGTCATCCACCCCGTATTGCCAGTTGGCCGAGTAAGACAGGCTAGGTGCAGTTTCCTCATAATAGCCTTCATGATATGAAACTCCATTCAAACTGTAAGTGCTACCATCATTAAAGGAATGACATCTCCCAATCTTTGCATAATGGTGCTTGGTGGTTAAATTTAACACACCGTCATCGTTTGATGAATAAGATGCTTGTCCTAAGTCTTCATAACTATTCCACAATTTTCTTTTGGGATACTGGTCATCAATCCTGTTGCTATCAAACTGATAAGGTTCGATGTGCTCTTGATGAGAAACGACACCTTGAAATGACATGGGGTTAACAGACTGATTAACATTAGATGAATTGTAGTGAAGGGAAGATGCTGGTGATGGTGCACACTCATAGTTTTGTGCGTAGTTTTGATCTTCTACCTGGAAATTATCATTGAGTGACTCATTCTGAAAGAGTTGCCATAGAGCACTCTCACGGATCCACTGGTTTTCATCATAAGAGGGACTTATTGCATAAGGAGACAACTGGCCTTGGTACAAATTTTGGCTTGTAGCTGCAGACAAGGAGGGGCTGCTTCCACCCATGTATGCTTGCCTGGGCAACGTTGGAGAAGTTGCAAAGTTTTGTAATAGGGACTGAATATTTCCAGTGCTATAAGCCATTGGGCTGATTGACTGAAGTGAGCCAGAATGGTATAACTGAGATAAGTTACCTGAACTAATTGAGGAATACGTTGCTTGACTCTGAAGCGTTCTTGCAAAAGTAGCTGATGTTCGTAAGTCCAAACTCTCAGTGTCAATCGAGACAGGTGCTCTGATAAAAGCATGTCTACTGTGACCTGGATTAGGAGTAGCTGGAACAACTCTGTGCAGACTGTCCCCTCCAAAGTCCGACTCTGTGCTTTTCGATAGATTTGAACGTGACTCAGTGAACTTTGTTGATGGTGTTGGTGGTTTTGAAGTCTGGCCGGACATCTCTGCTTGTTTGGTCTGAAGATCCTCAGTCACATTTTTGCTGAACAGCCCAGACAAAAACCCTTGTTGGGCAGCTTTTGGATTTCTGTTCTCTCTCTCTGTATGGTCTTGTGAGGATTGTTGTGAATTAGTGTGCGACTGTTTTTGCAGTGGAGGTTTTACTGTTTCCGTATGAATACTGGTCTTCTGTTGCGTAATCTTCTGTAATGGTGCTGTCGATGTCTGAGATGTTCCATCAGTAGTTTCAGTTGATTTGGTTAACTTGTTAAACAATCCTGAGATTACTCCAGACTGACTTGCTGTCTCTTGCTGTGTGTGTCCAGAATGACTACTTGGCACTTGGGTTTGCTGCTGAGAGGCATGAATATGTTCAGGCTGCTGATTCTGAGGTATACTTTCTGCCGATGATTTGAAAAGTCCAGAGAATAAACCGCTACGTTGTGTGTTTTGTGTTGTGTTATTTGTCGGTACACTGTGAATTGGACTACTCTTCAGCCTTGTTTGCTCATAGCTGGATTTACTTGGAGCAATTCCTTGAGGTTGAAATGATTGTTCAGTCGATTGCTGGCTCTGTTTATTTATGTTGTCTGCAGAAGAAAACTTAAAAAGCCCGGACAAAAGCCCCCCTTGTTGCGATGGCGTCTGCTGAAGAGGAACAGTTTGTTGTCGCATAAAGCCTGGTTTACTTGGCTCCTGTTGGAGTACATGTTGACTTGGGGTTCTGTTCCTGAGAGGAGCACCTCTGTTTGGACTTTGAACATTCTGTGGGTTGGAGCTACACTGATTATGTTGAACATTGCTTTGTTGGTGAACTGCTGCACTGCTTGGAATCGTCTCAGAGGATCCAAATCTGAGCAAGCCTGACAGCAGTCCCTTCTGTTGAGTTTGTGCTTGCTGAGCTTCGCCTGGCATCATCTGCTGACCAGGGTGACTACTAGGGGCATTTCTTTGTTTTTCTGCTTCAGTGGGTTGTATATTTTGTTGTATGTTTTCTGTAGATGAAAATTTCAATATTCCTGAGAAAAGGCCCCCTGTCTGTGGAACTGAAGGAGTTTGTTTTGGGGCAGGCTGATGAGGAAGCTGTGTAGGATTATTGCCTCTGGGTGGTTGACTAGTATTTGGACTCTGTTGAGGCAAATTGCCAGATATGTCACCGGTTGACCCAAATTTAAGAAGTCCAGAGAGTAGCCCACCCTGCTTTGGTTGATTGGAGCCCATATGAGAAATGTCATCAGCCGAACTTCCTTTGAAAAGACCTGTCAGAAACCCTTGTGATTCAGGCTGATTGGGATTTTGATGTTGTGATCCACGAGAGGCAGAAGGATGATTCTGATTGGGTGGATGTTGTGCAGGTGTGGGGGGTGGCACTTTGCTGGTGTGAGCTTGCGGATGACTGCTGAAATTCTGGTTTGAAACTGAGGGAGCAGGACCAGGATTTAACAGGCTGGAAAGCCATCCTCTCTCAGCATTTTCCTGTTGAATAGAAGAACTTGGATTGGACATTGCCGAAGAGGAAATTTGGTGTGCTTGGGGAGGGTTTTGTGTATTTTTGGAGGCACTAACATCTTCACTCGATGCAAACTTTAAAAAGCCCGAGAGCATGCCTCCCTCTTGTTTGGGTTGCTGCTGAGAGGAGATATTTTCAGAGGAACGAAAAGGCAATTTAATCTTACTAATCAATGATGGGTCCTCCGCTAATTCCTGTGGTTGAGGACCCTCTGTGGCTCTAAAGACGGGATAAACTGCCACAGGTGGAACCACCTGGGGTGCAACGGGAACAGCAGGTGTGAGGAGTGAACTGAATGACTTTTTTAAGGGGTTAAAGAATCCAGCATTTGTAGATTGAGTTTGGCCAGGTGACATTCCTGACTTTGGAACAGGCACATTCTCTTGTCGGTGAATCTGTTGGTGTTGTCTCCCATTAAAGTTTTCATCACGATTTTGTCCAAAATACCTCTCTTGAGATGAACTTCTGTTTTTTTCCAAATTCCTAAATCCGTCGGAGGATCTTGACTGCTGACCGTGAACACCACTTTTGTCAAACCCTTTGTCTTCCCATTGACCTTGAGAATAAGAAGACTCTTGCGGTGTCTGTTTACATTCAGTCGAGCTTCCTGTATCTCCTGTGGAAAATAACTTTAATGGATTTAGTTTTCCCAAAACTGAGTTTCCTTGAGTACTTTGGGGTTTGGGCAATGACTCTGGTACATGCTGATTTGCACCTGATTGAGTTTGATTTCTTGGTACTGTTTTGGTGTCTTGATAATGTCCGTGTGTTTTGGCATCATGCGGTGGTTGAAGAGGCAACGAACTGAAGGATTTTTCCAGAGGTGGTTCTACTGGGGATACAACAGCTACAGGAGCTGAGCTATTTGATTTTGGGATTAAGGAAAACAGTTTTGTTAGTCCAGATTGTGAAGGCTGCGCAGACGGTGCTTGTGTGGCTGGAGCAGACTGCTTGGGACCACCTACAACTTTGTCGGTTAGAGAGCCAAACAATGAACTGACAGCATTTTTCACTCCTGAAATACCCTGATCAGAAGACGGAGGTGGTTGAGATTCTCCTCTAGAATCTTTTGAGGAGTTATTTGGGTCCTCTCCAAAAGAATCAGTTCTATTGCTGCCTAAAGAAGACAGTCTTGATTTACTTGATTTAGGAAGAGAACCGTACTTGCTGATTTCTTCCTCTTTTTCAGCAAGGTATTCGGAAACGGTTTCAACTAAACACTGGAGCTCATCCATAGGATCTACATATTCATCACTTGGTTCCTCCACAGGAGAGAG
>JAUESE010000098.1:5092582-5104311 GCA_032274725.1 Malacoctenus triangulatus
GGTTCCCCCTCTGTCACCAGCCATCTAATCTCATCGCACGAGTCCCAATGAAGGTGAGGGTGTCTCCGGGTCCCGTGTTAACCTGAGACACCTCCGCTGCGGTGTGTTGACACACACACACATACACTCACACTGCAGCCTGTCCTCCGGCCGTGAGAGGACGAAAGCAGCGCCATTGCAAGGTCAGTGACAGGAGCGGGGCGAGCTAGCGGCTGCTAACTTACTGACGTCTTCTCCCTTTAAATGAGCGTCTAAAATACTTGATTGTCTCCGATAAACCTGTGCGTCCTGTTCGCTGTCTGAGGTGGAAGTTGGCAGTGAGTTACCGGTGTTAGCATGTCGTACAGCAGCTATTGCTGTTCCCCGGACGGTGACAAGTGTCTCAGGGTGTGTTACCTGTCACCTGCAGGATGAAGGGGTTCCCGGTGCTGTCCCTGCTCCTCTGGGTGTGTGCCGTCTACTTCGTGGGCATCTATCTCTTCGTCGGCGGCTTCTTGCTGGTCCGACTGGAGGTGAACCGCACCAGCACCTGCGGGGACGTGCTGGAGCCCGGCGAGGAGCCGGCAGACTTCTGCCGCTCCCCGCCGCGCTTCAGGCGGGTCGTCCTTCTCATCATCGACGCCCTGAAGATCGACTTCGCGCGGTTCGACCCCGCCAATGCGGCGCCGCGGCCCTACGAGAACAAGCTGTCCGTCCTGGAGGAGACTCTCTCCTCCAAACCCCTCCACAGCCGGCTGTACCCGTTCCGGGCCGACCCGCCCACCACCACCATGCAGAGGATCAAGGGCTTCACCACCGGATCGCTGCCCACCTTTGTGGATGTGGGGAATAACTTTGCGTCCAGTGCCATCCTGGAGGACAATCTCATCCACCAGTTTGGACAAGCAGGTGAGCTGTAAAGCAGTCCTGGTCTTACATTGATCACATTTAGTTTTAGTATCTGCAGTTTTTAAAATTACTAAAAAAGAGAGTTGCTTGGTGGAGTTTACAGTTGATCCACTGCTTTTTGGTTTTGTCCCAACATGATGTTCAAGTTAAAGAAAAAAGTTCACTTTTCTCCTAATTCAATTAAACACTGAAACTTCCTATTTTTGTTGTTTATCACACATAAACAGAAACATTTTAACCCTATTTAGGTTTGTGTCGTATAGTTTTAACTTACAGTATCTAAAAAAATTGAGTGTTTATTGTTGACATATCAAACTTCACTTATCCAAAGGGCTTGTGTATCTCAATCAAAACTTGTGCTTCACACTTTATCCTTTCGACTATACGAGTAGCAAAAACTGACAAAAAATTGACGTGTCAATACTATACAACTTTCTTTAACAAGCGCTTGTATGAAGATATAGATTTTCTTTCTCAGGATGAAGGTAAATTTAAGAAAAAATAACATGATTAATGTTAAAAATCTAAATATTTACCTCCTCACAGGTAAACGTGTGGTGTTCATGGGTGACGACACCTGGGAGAGTCTTTTTCCGAAGAAGTTCCACCGCTCGCTGCCTTTCCCTTCTTTCAATGTAAAAGATTTACACACTGTGGACAACGGCATCCTGCAGCATCTCTACACAACGAGTATGCAAAAAGACATTTTTACTTTTCTCCACTTCAGATGTACATTTTTAAAAACCTCAGCTGCGATTTCCTTGTACTTGCCTTTCATGTGTCTCCCGCTCTTGGTCATGACAGTGGTGGGCGACGACTGGGATGTCCTGGTGGCTCATTTCCTCGGCGTGGATCACTGCGGTCACAGGTTCGGCCCCGACCACCCGGCCATGGCTGACAAGCTCACCCAGATGAACGGTGTCATCAGGTCAGTCGGCGGCGCAGCTGTGACACGCTCACAGCTGCGCTCATCATCAGGTGTCACCTGTATGTCACATCACCTACAAGCGCTGATATAATGAGAGGTTGACCCAGGAGGCCGCAGCATGTGACGGCTTGTTTCACAGAATTGTGAAAAGACTGTTTTCTTTTTCAGGTTTGACAGAGAACGTTATAGTTTCCTTTTCATATGTGACACTGCAGTTTGGAAATGTTTGACGGTACATAGCTACAACGTGTGCGTCCATTTCTCTCAGGTCTGTGCTCGACCGGCTGCAGAACGACACGCTGTTGGTGGTGATGGGAGATCATGGCATGACCGACACCGGAGATCACGGCGGAGAGAGTCAGAAGGAGACTGACGCCGCCATCTTCCTCTACAGTACTTCCCCCATTTTTCCTGGACCAGTGTCTCAGGTGGGTGGTGCAGCCGACCAGTCTGTGTGTAACCCAGCCAACAGAGCCTGTTTGCTGTCAAAATGGGAGCTTTGGTTTTATTATTGAGAGAAATTTAATTCTCAACAGCACTGAAACACTAACCAAAATTTACTGCATCATGTGCCACTTGCACCCCACATAGATGGAGATCATATTTGGATATGAATAAAACAGTCGGGAATGAAACAGCTTATGAAAGCTATAAATCATAATAAGTCAGCTGTGCTATTAAAATGGTATCATAAGAGTTAAAGGTTTATGTTATCTGTGAATCTTATTACAGTGAAGAATTCACAATATAAATTATTACACAGTCGCAGATCAGCTCTTTTTCAGACTGCAGAAGGTTTTAAGACCGAACTCATTATATTGCCTTCATGCTCCGTCAGATGCCCATTGATCAGAGAGAACATTTGTCTCTCCGAGTGCAGAGCGCGCTGTCGACGTGCACCATCAGTCCAGTTCAGAACGGTGCTAAAACTGAAGGACCAAATATAGCCAAACACCGCCCCCCCCCCCAAACCTGTAATAGTTCCTCTTCATCTCAGCATGTGTTGGTCTTTATCTCATCAGCAAATGCACATCAACATCTCGCCAAAGTCGCTGAAATCACCAGCGTGTTTACTGTATCAGAGGTGTGAAGCATCAAGCTGCTGATGCGTGTTCAATCCTGTTCATGGTTGGCTGTGCAGTTCCCTGAATCCATTAAACTGATGCTGGCGGGTGGTCTCCGCCTCTTTTAGGGCGTTCAGGGGGAAAAAAGATCTCGCACCAGAACTGTGATCAATGGCGCCGATTTCCATAATTACACTGTGATTACAGACGTATATAAATTGACCCAATGACCTTAAAAAGTTTGAACACTATGTTGAATGTAAATAAAAAAATACATGAACGCAATGATTTGTTAATCCTTCTCAAATGTTCCATAAACAACTTATTATGTGTTGAAAGTGACACATCACATTGATTATACAAGCTCCCGACTAATGAAGATAAACAGATGGACTACAAAAGGCGAGAACACTATTTGGCACACGATGAAGGAGCATTGTACTCAGAGAAAAGTAATGAGCCAGACAGAAAAGAAGTTAAATGTCCATGATTGGTTCAGTCCAAACGGGTCCTCTATGAACACATGAAGCGTGGAACAAAGCCATTGGGTCCAGGTGGTGGTGGTGCATATTTAAATGTCTCTTCTCGTGTTCTCAGAGTGAACCCGACGTGGTGCCGCAGACTGACCTTGTCCCCACGTTGGCTCTGCTGCTCGGAGTTCCCATCCCATTCAGCAGCGTGGGCCAAGTTCTCCTCCCTCTGTTTCCCCCACACGAGGAGCCCAAAGGTGCAGTTGGAGGCATCAGCCAGCTGGAGGCGCTGTGGATCAACGCAAAACAGGTAGTCAGATGGAAAAGTGTCCACTGTTGTTTATAGTTTATACCAAGAGGAGGTTTCAGGCTTCTTCTGCCTTGGAGAAAACTCAGTTATGTGGTTTTTTTTTGTTTCCTCTGTGTATTTGATTTCCTTTCTAAGGTCAACCGATTCCTGGAAACTTACTCCGGCATGGCGAAAGACATCCCACCAGAGAGCCTCTCACAGCTGAAGGCTGAGTTTGCCAGCCTCTCCTCATTGTACCTCAGTGCTAAGAAAGATGGCCGCTCACCCTCGCCGGCGCTGACCTCCTCCCTGCAGGCCTACCTCACCTCGGTCAGGGCCACCTGCCGAGCCACCTGGGCCCGATTCAACCCTCTGAAGATGGCGGCAGGACTAGCCATCCTCGCCCTCGCCTGTCTGATGTGCTTCATTCTGTCCGAACTGTCCCTGGCGCTGATCAAGGAGAACGGCGCCGGATTGAAGGCGCCGGTCCTTGTGGCGTTGACGGCCGCCGCGGCCACAGCTGCCACTCAGATTCTCACGCACGGCCACGTGGACGCGGTGTGGTGCTTGGCGGCCGGCGCCCTCGGCTCTGAGCTCGTCTTCTTCTGGAGAGCTCGTCGGTTGAACAGCCCTCATGTGTCGAAGAACGGAAGCAAAGCTCCGAAGAGTGCGAGCTGGCTGACTCCACGACGCCTCCTCGTGCCTCCTCTCCTGGTGTCGCTCCTCCGCTGTGCCTCCCTGCTCTCAGACAGCTACGTGATCGCCGAGGGGCGCGTCGTGACCTTTCTGGTGTTCTCTCTGGCCGTTTATGTCCCCATCCATCTCAACTGGGAGGGCCTACTTCTCCCACCGAGTCACGACCCTCTGAAATCTGCGGGGTTGCTCCCGTCGCCGGTTCTCTCCCCGGGCACAGTGAGAAAGGAGAGCGGCACCCTCCTGGCTTGCTTGGGCCTCCTGGTCGGCAGCCTCTACCTCTCCCTCTCCTTCCACGCTTGCCGAGAGGAGCAGGGCTCCTGCCAGCCGTCGCGCTTCCTTTCCCCTCTCTCTCGCCTGCAGGACAGCCAGCTGAAAAACCTCCACTACATCCTTTCGGTGGTCTCTCTCAGCTTGTGGACTTTTCTGCTGAGGCGCTGCCTTTGTCACTACGGTAATCTCAACTCCTCAGGTGGCACGGTGTTCACGGCCCGCTGGATCCTGCCGCTGCTGTCCGTGTGCCTGGGGCTGCACTGGGCCGTTAGTGCCACGCCAGAGGACAGCTTCAGGAATCTGGCCGACCTGATCCGTCTGGCGCAGCTGGCCCTCCCCAGGGCAGCCTTCTGCCTCCTGGCACTGGGGCTGTCCCTGATCTGGCTGGACCCCCTCACTATTTTCGTGAAGGCGAGGGTCGCGGCTTCGGCCAGGAGCTCTTCCCTGCCGCCGCCGCGCTACCGAGCGAGCACGGGCATCAGCCCCCAAGCCGAGCTGCACCACCTCATCCCCCAGATCTACCAGCGCATGCGTCGCTCCCTGGACGACGGCGAGCTGAGCGGGGGCAGCGAAGTGGACAACCGGCCCGCCGTGGAGGCATACGGGCTGGGAACAGTCTACTCTGCCCCCATGTTGTTGTTCTGCGGCCTGCTGGGAATCGGCCTGCTGCTGCTGCACCCGGAGGGCATGGCTCTGTCTTTCCTCCTGCTGCTGCTGGAAATGGGATCTCTGTTGCACATTCACGCCTCCTCCACAACCCTGCGCGGCCTTCATGGATCATACACCGGTAAGATGTGTCAGAATCAGCGCGTCACCATCTATCTGACTCATTACATGCGCTCACACGCGGCTTTTGCTTTTTTTCCCCCCCTCAGGTGGTTTTAACGTGCCCTGGACTCCCGTGGTGCTGTGGTCGCTGGCCGCCACCCAGTTCTTCCACGCCACAGGCCACCTGCCCACCTTCCCTTCCATTCAGTGGGGCGCCGCCTTTGTGGGATTTCCTGATGGGCACACTGGCACACTGCTGCCCGCCTCTCTGGTTACCCTCAACACATATGCCTCACACATCTTATTCGCAGGTTATTATTTCTTAAATTACTCCTTGTGTTTATGACAGAAAAACTGCATTTATTATCCTATTAAATCCACATAATTAGGTTAAACATGGAGTCAAACTGAGCGTCTGATTTTATGAATCGTTGTGAATGTGCGGCTTGCTGATGTGCTTCTTGCTGCCTACAGTGGGGTGTCCCTTGCTGCTATTCTGGCCCCTGGTGTGCGAGGTGCGTGGCGGCAGAGGGGGGCGAGCCTGTGGCGAGGAAGGGGAGGACGCTGTCATGGAGATGAGGCTGCGAGAACACCCCCAGCAGTTCAGCGCTGCGCTTCTCCAACTGTCGACACGCTACCTTTTTATTCATGGAGCACAGGTCAGTCGTCCGCAGACCCACTAAGCTGCTGTGTGAATGTGTGTGAATCCACATGATGGCGTCACACCCCCCCACCCATTTAAAACATGCATTACAGCTGAGGAATCTGTGAGCTTGGATTGAGTTGTTTCCTCCCTGTTCAATTTAGATTGCATTTTTGCCCCCTCGGCTCGCTTCCTCCTTTGTGTGTGTATCAGTATCACATCGCAGCACTCAGTCTCGGCTCTCCTCACAGGTCTTCGCCTCGGTCTGTGCAGCTGCTATCCTCAGGAGACACCTAATGGTGTGGAAGGTTTTCGCACCCAAGTAAGTGCTGGAATGGATTTTCCAGCTCACTCAAACTCACTGACAGTGAAGGCTTTTCAGTATATGGGCTACTTAGAGCCAACAGTGGCCATATAAATATTTTTACTGCACTAGGAACACAAAATAAAAAAATGTGTCTGTTCTTCCACTTGACAATCTGCATATATGAAGCTTTTTTTTTTTACTTACAATCCAATTCTGAAATCCTGTGGCAACTTTTTCAACTTGAAAAAGACAAAATTTTCTTTTTTTGGCGAATATCTTAAATACGCATTTGGTTCCTAATGGACAAACTACCAGTGTTGAAACGAAGACCTTTTACTCTTTCAAAGAAAATATCAGCAAATTTTCTCACATCTCCAAAAACTGTCGATACAAAAAGGTCTCACGACATCAATCTGACATGCTGCTCGTTTGCTGTCTGCCTTCCCTCGTGTTCCCCCAGGCTAATGTTCGAGGCCTCAGGGTTCCTGGTGAGCAGCGTGTTCCTGCTAATTGGCGTGTTGCTCGTGCTGAGAATCGACGTCGCTGTGGGCAGCTGGTTTAAGAGACTCATCCCAGATGCATCCAGGTAGCGACGGCACGCCTGCTGTTGCTGCTGCCTTACCAGCGGAGCCCACCAGAGCCCACTGTGCCACAGAGCAGACAGACATGGCCATCACGGTTGAGGGTTTTTTCTACCCTTACATAAGCAGCACAGGTGATAATACGGACCCCTGCAAAGATGTCACAGGAGACGGCTTCTACTTGTAACTCTTGAGGGCTACGTTGTGCCATTACTGACACGATCAAAAAACTTTAAGACATTGACAGCACAGTGTCTGGATTTTTTATTCGCTGTTTTTGATCTTTTCTGAGGCGACGGGGTTTCACAGCAAAACAGCTGGTTATGAATGTTTTTCTTCAACTTGTGTTTTCTAACTTCAGCAAGCAACTCTCACTGGTTCAAAACAGTTTGGTAGTCGACAAGCATCACTGAAAACATAGTGTTTACATGCTGCACTCGCCTGCCGAAAAACCTCATTGTTTGAATAAAGTTGGCCTTTCATGTTTGAGATTTTATTTCAAAATTGAAGCTAATTCATCGTGGCTGAATTGACAAATAATTGTGACAGTTACATTTGGGTTCTTATATTGTACTTATTCGGTATTTTTCACATGTGTGAAGGAAGATACTTCCGTGGTACACTTTTGTGGTTTAAAGCCCCAAAAAGTAAAGACTATTTTGAGTGTCTGTGCCTTTAAAAGTTCACTGTGACATCATAAATTTGCAGGAGTCCAAACAGCTTTGAGACTCTTTTTTACAGACACTGTTGCGTGATACAAACTTTGTGTATTTCTCTGTGGTCTGAACAATTTAATCCAGTCACATTAGTTCAACAGTACTGAGACTCGACATGGTGCCCATAAATTTGAATTGACACACAGAGATTTTGGTGCAGAACTTTACACTTTTTAAACTACTCCGCCAGCCAGTTATTCGAAGCAACCTCATGATCCATTCGGTTCATCCAAGTGCATTACAGCATGTCTGTCACGTGTCTGTTGGAGGATCTTTCCGACATGTTTTGTAGGTTTTCTATGATTCAACATGCTGATATGACTGCCAAATCACATGACTGTAGTTATTATTTTATACACAGTTCTGGGCTTCTAACTTCTTAAGGTGTTTTGAATTATCTCGAATGCATGATTTTTTTTCTTTTATAAATTAGATTGACTTTCTAATCCCCAATCAAACCTTTTCTTCAATTAGACTTCATTCACTTTTACCCCAGAATAGGTGCCTAGCTTTAACGAATGCCTTTTGTTTCTATGATGTCATGAAGTCGACTGGTTCATTCAATCCAGGACCTCCAGAAACACTGTTATTTATTCCTGCTGAGCCTCTGAGTCAGTGTCCAGTTCAAAAGATCTGTTACCGTACTGCGGCACTCGTCAGCAGCTGAAGCTCATTAGCTAATGCACGACATGGAAGGGTCGTCGGGCTTGTGCTGAATTGGCTGCAATAGAACTGAATTCCCAGGCTGCTGCGTGGGAGCGATCGGTCCGTTGGACGGTGCGGTTTGGTTGTATGACGACGGGACACACGAGTTCCAGTTTAAAAGTGTTTAATATATAAATAACTGGTGACTCGTGATGATTTTACATTCTGTGAAAACTGTAATAAAACTTTTGTACTGACATCTGTGGCCTCTGAAATCTCCCCCGCTCCTGCTTCCCTTTCGTTCCTCTGGCCGTTTATGACGCTGCATCTTTGGTCCAACTTTGTGATTATTTATTGTTGCAGTGAAAACTATTCATACAGCGCATAAAAGTCAGATTTAATGTCTTGTTTATTGACCTGGGGTTTGGATGGAGGAGATGGCCGCTGCCATGAGGTTTTTACTGCCCATCTGTCAAGGTGCTTCATTCATTATTCACCCAGGCTTTCCACATTTCCAGTTCCCATAACTCCCAGTTGTTGAAAGTCTCACTTACGAATTTTCCTCCTTCTAAAGTTTCCTATCGTCCATAAACCTACTTTTGTTGGCTAAATGTAGGGAAACATTGGATGTTACAGTTTGGGAAATATTGTGATAGAAATATACTGAATATGTTTCACCAGACGTGAAAATTTGGGTGGTATTAGCATGAATCATGGCCCCCCTGGGCAGGGTTATAGAGGGGGGTGTGGTGGTGTGGAGGTCAGGCCCCGTCTTGTTTACAAACATCAGAAAGGTGCAGATTTACTTCATGAGGGAATCGCATCACAGCAACATCAAAGCTGTTGATGTTTGGCCCCCTCTCTCTCACTTTCGGATGCATCCCAATCACACCGAGTTTTTTATCCAAAACATCACGACCACTCTAATTGCTCAACATCAAGTCTTTGGACAGCGATCTCTTCTTTTCAGCTTGCATCACCATTAAAGTCGGACCGTTTTCTATCGGGGATGGAAAAATCATCCGGCTGATGTTTGTGCTCCGAGTTCAGCGAGAAGGGCTCAAGCGTTTCCACAGGGGATCTGACATAAAACTGTTTTGATGGTCTCCATCATCACTTTGTGGAGCTCCTTCAGCGAGGAGGGAAAGGATGCAGAGTTGCTGGAGTCTGGACCTAATGGAGGAACATTTTCAGCCATTATGCAGCTAATTAAGGCTGACTTGCAGGAATCATGGGGCACACTCAGGGAGTGCAAACACAGCTTCTAAAAAAATATTGACTTGATCAGATTAATTAGGGTGAAAGTGAATAACCTAAGTTGTTAAAAGGGGGAGATACCTGCTGATAGGTAACCAATTATTGACAACAGAAGCCACACAACATTTTTAAATGCTTTGTTTTTGTTCGTGGGGGGAGGAAATGTCCAACAATGCACATTTACTACTTTAAATCCTTCATGCAGCATGAATGGACTATTAGTGCTAAATTTATCTTTATGTCAAGCAAACATCAAGCAAACTGTGTCAAAACATGAAGATTTTGCTACACGATTCGTCCACTAAACCAGTATAATGCTAAAATGAATTGACAGCCCATGGACTGAGGTTAGACGCTACCTGAACGCGGCAAAGGATTTCCATTTTCCATACGTGCTGTCTACTCATCTGTGTGTAGGAAACCTCCTCATCTGTGAGGGTGACAGTCCCAGTGGGACACGGGAGAGTTCACTGGGAACGTATGGAGAAGTCAGTGAAGCTGACATCTGTATCCCTCAGACTGCACTTGGTTCATGTGACAGCTGGCATCAAAAGCGTCATCGTCCTCGTCATCCTCCATGAAGTTCCCTTTGAGGCACTTTGAAGTCCCAACCCTCCACTGAGGAGACTTCTAATATAAAGCTCAAGAAACCTGCTTGACTTGATATTACATGAATGTTGCCCCCCTCCCTTTCAGGTATTTTTGATCCTCTGCTCTCTGGTTTGGAAATTTAAGAACCCAAAATATTAGCCAAAGGAAACATAGATGTGACTTCCTGGACTGAACCAACCAAGGACGTTCTCACAAATTGCATTTCAACGAGATAAGTCTGAGATTACAGCAGGACAACAAAGCAGAATTAATCAGACTCGGGTTTGATGTCACAGACAGAAAACACAGATGGTCAGAAAGACCATAATACCCATGGTTCTGATTGCTCACTGATCACCACACATACACAAGGCCACTGACTGCTGCAGTGTAAACAATGTGCCATTTGTTTTAATAAACTCAGGTCGAAGCAGCACAGTAAGAGTTAATGAATCTGGGTAAAACTTCCAAATTTGACAGCTGGTTTTCCTCCTTGAGGACAGAAAAATATTCTGCACTTTTGCAGTCATGAAAGCACAATGTGAAACCTTCTTGTGTAAAGCATTTAGCCTCTCACTATATCCACAAACTCTCCCAGGGTGAGGAAGCCATCGTGAACTCAAAGAAACACAAACAGAACAAAAACAGACTCCCAATTCACCCAAAGGTTTAAAACATGCCAAGCGTCTCCGCTTCACTCCGCTCTTGTAGGCGTCGGAAGTGTGAAAGAGGAGCCAAGATTGTGATGGGATAGCGATCTCATCCGACACATGAAAGAGGATTTCATCGGTGCTTTTTAAAAGCTGCTAAAGGTTTCTATGCTTGAGGGAGACCTCGACTTGTCTCGTGTCAGCGGCCTACTTTTTTAAAGGTCACCGGGCTGAAGAGATCTCGTGGATTGGCTGCTAAATAAGCTGGTGGCTTGATTTTACTTCAGAGATGCTGTGAAAAGGAAGAAAGATTAGAGCGATCAGATGATGGCATTACAGTGACCCACTGATCTTTCACTCAGCCCCTGGAGTACAAAAGGCGGCACATTAATGCCAGTCTGTGCATTGTGTTGGTGTAGGCAGGGAGGTTTTGCTGCTTTCGATAGCTAGAAGTCATTGAGCTTACCTAAAAAAGATTCCAGTTTCTTTAGCTTCAGAACCATTCAAAACAATCCATTCTTGTTTTTGCAAAAGTAGTTAAAGGTGCATAGTTTGTATTCCTTTAGATATGATCTGCAGATAATGAATCTGTCCACAGTGAAGACAGGGTCGTCCCACAAGACTATGATCTGTTTGTCTGCCAATTTATTGCAGTTAAGCATTATTATTTTTATCTGAATGAATTTTAAATCCAAAAAGTTTGACAGAAGGATGAAATAAAAACCTCAACAAGAACTGTTTTATGACTCTAAAACGTCTTCTGAAATGTATGAGGAAAGATCAGACCGACAGACAGAGACACCAGCAGGTTCAGTTCTAATAGATCATAAGTGTTGACTGTAGATTTTAAAGTGCTCAGACTGACTTGATGTCTTCCAAACAAACCGTGACCCCCAGGGTGACATTTCCTCACTTTCACTTTGAAACAGAGCCTGCTACTTGACCAAATGATGCACAGCACTCTCT
>JAUESE010000098.1:5124089-5135007 GCA_032274725.1 Malacoctenus triangulatus
TTTACTGTGGTTCCATCGCTCTCTACAACATTATCCCAATCCACTTGTTTCTTCTTGTGCCTTTCTTTCAGAAGTCGTGTCCTATTTGGCCTTCAACCATGCAGACAGACTTGGTTTACAGAGCCGGGAACGTGCTGGAAACATCACTGCAGACTGTTCCAACCCTGCCTGAGGTGTTAAGATGTCCTGCATGGTGGTGATGTTTTTTTTTCCCGTTGTTGTTGATACTTTTTTTCACACCAGCCTTCACAGACTTTTCGCACCGACTTTCTTCTTGGCTCTAAAAGGCATCTTAACTCTTCTATCACTGTGACTCTCTTTCACAACAATACAAACTGCTGAAACAGGGAACTGAGGTGTATGCAGGATGTGCTGTAATAGCATTTCTCATGTTCACGGTTGACTCTCTTGGTCACTTCAGAAAGCAACACTAGAAACAACCAGCCTCATTATTTCGGGTCATGTGAATGTGACAAAGTGATTCATTGGGGGTGCACATTTGGTGCTCGCTGTTAAAACACATAAATCAAACACAACTGGATGTATAAAAAATAAATCCATTGCTACAGGACTCTGAAAAGCAGAGAATACTTTGGTGGAAAAAAAAGCCCCCACATCAAGATAGTTCTTGAACTGGAGTTTCGAACACATCTTAGGACAAGTCTGGAGGAGAAATTTAATCAGTGATGTGCAGATGCAGCGCTGCATGCTTGAGATGCCTCCATGTCACACATATGCTAAATTCTGTCTCGGGGCTGCTCTTACTGTGAACATCTAGTAACCACCACCCCCTCCCCCCCGCACTTTTCCCCCACCCCGCTGATGCCCAAATGTGCCTCCGACTCCATACGAGCCACGGTACGCTTTAAATTACCCTGCAAAAATAATTGGCTGGTGAGGAGGAACCATCAGCGCGTCATTGAGTTTTTTTAGGGGGGTACTGCAAGCGTGCAGCCAATCCAAACTCTCCCTTCGGGTTCGACACTTGAGGAGTTATTAACCTCAATGATCGTGACTAAAACTCCCAGTGAGGGGAAGGAGGGGGGAGAGGGAGGGAGGGAGGGGGGAGGTGAGGCCCGCGAGTGTGATGGTCATAAATCCGTGATTTAACTTCAGCGTCCGCCCGTGCGAGCCGCTCCTCTGTCCTCTCCTGGCCGAACGGCGAGCAGGCTGCGTTTGCTCCCTCCTCTCATGCTGAGGGAGTAGCTCAGGCGAAGGAGGGTGGAGGGAAGGAGGGAGGTGAGAAGGAGGGAAACAGAGGAGAAAGACTTCAGCACCGGAGCTGTCCGCCGCAGCCGCCGCGGAGGAGACTCTCTTCTCCAAACCAGCCCGGCAGAATAAATAAAGCCAGAAAGAAAGAGGAGGGGAAGAGGCAGCTTCCGACTGTAAATTTCCCTCTGTGGGACCGCGCGGAGGGATAATAAACTACTGTGCCCATCCATCTCCCCCTGCGGGGCTCCAAGACGGGCGAGGAAGAGGCGCGCGTACTTCAGTCCAAGTCCTTTGCGATGCTGGACGGCCGGGCTTGAGGCTTGGAGGAATAAAGTCCCAGCAGCACGAAGAGCCACCGCCACCTCCACCTCCACCACCACCACCACCACCCTGCTCTGTCTGCCCGACAAGTCGCTGTGAACACCTCCATCCAGCACCACTTTGCGGTGAGTACGGCGCATCTGCTTCTCCTTTTACAACTGCTTCTTAAAAAAAAAAAAACTGTTACATAACAAACTGGCAGGCGGGACGATATGCAGCGATTCAGCTTAATGCCGAGTACCACAGGAGCCTCGGTGCTGGGAAACATATTTGGGTCATGGGTGTGATTGCGCGCATCGGTTCTTATCGGGAAAACTACGGGAGTTCTCGGTCGCGTCGGCTGATTTCCCTCGCCCCCATGGCGCAAAAAAAGAGAGAAAAAACCCAGCTAAAGTGTAAACAGGGGAGCGTGTGAACTATAGTTAGCGCACGTACGTCATTGGGAGGATAACTGTGAGCACCAGTCTGCGTCCTCTGTTTTTTTGGGGTGACCTTATGCAGCAAGTTGTCGCCCCGCTGACGAGAGATCCCGCAACTCACGCCACGCTCGAACAATTTGCAACCTTATCCGCTGCAGACACTGTGGCTGCAGTTACTCTGTCCACTTTTACGCCTTCACCTCCATCCAGGCGCGCCGTCCCACAGGGTGGGGGGGTGGGGGGTGGGGGGGTGCTGCTGTCCATTAAGCTCTCCATCGGCCTTTGTTTACATTCCCAACTGCCTGTGGCCCATGCAAGTCCAGTGAACGAGCCAATTTTTGGTGTTAACCTTGGAGTGAGTCCTGCCCCTTAGCCTGTGACAGCCCCCCCACCCCACCCCACCCCCACCTCCCGCAGCCCCCCACCATGCTGCCTGCTCTGTGCTTATTGTCGGGCTCTTCTCAGAACTGGCAGAGGCTCTCCGCCTGGCAGCGCCTGAATGCCAACATGATGTCTCCAGTCTAACGATGCATTGAGATTTAAATTCCTCCCCCATTCAGGCATTTCGCTCTATTTTTGAGAGGTGTGGGGAGGGTAAGATTGGTTCACAAGCTGCCTTTCAAACCCTTGGTAGCCTTGCGTTTTCAGAGTGTTGTCATGGAAGGAGGGGGATCCAATGAAATGCCAGACGGAGAGTGTGTTGTTGCATGCGTGTATCCATGTCGTCCTTCCAGAAGCAACAAGGAGTGGGATGAGTGAAAGCCAAGGGGAGCCAAAGCACAAGAACCATTCCCGAGCTTTGTGATTTGATTTTGTTGGGGGTGGGGGGGCGGCGGCGATCTCTGTGTGTCCCGCTGCACGTACATCTGCGTGTTTCAGATGGGCTGTTAATGATTCCACTCGCAGGCTATTACAGGGATCCGGGTGAACTCGTTAGTGTAATTAGTTCCAGGTCTTTGCTTCCCCGGTCTGTGGGTGAGATCTTCAGCTAAGGGCGGATTCATTCCCATGAAAAAGCATGCTTTGTGGTCCTTCCATTCAGAACCCCCGAACCCCCCTTTCCTTTCCTCTACCCTCTGAAACAAGGACTGAAAAGGAGGACTGGTTGGGATTCTAATCAGCACATACCAGTGACATCCAACAGCTTTGGGAAGGGAATCATACAGTGAGAGAAACACACACCCACATAATGCGAGAGAAAGGCCAGTTACACTTTTGCAGTCTTTTTTTAGGCTTTCGCGATACAACATGCACCAGTAGTCGTTGGCATGTCAGACAATTGCGTCTCGGGAATCGAGTTGGGCTTGGCTGATTTTGCCTGCGAGAAGCCAGAAGACAGCCGAGCCGATAAGAAGCTGAACTTCATGTGAAACACTGGGCACAGCTATCGCTCCAAGCTTGTGAGAGTGTCTCGGATGAAACCGCCCAAGAAAAGGGAGAAGAAGCAGCTCTTTGGTTGAGTTGCTACCAAGACATGTCCACACCGCAGCTGCAGCTTGTGTAGGACAGCTAAGACTTCTAACAAGTGCTAAGAACCCACAAGCCAACATGCTGTGAGCAAGTGTTGATGCAGATTACTGAACGCGTCCCCGCTTTCCTGAAAAAAACATTGTGATATGTCCGTCATAGCAAAGTTGAGTGGATTGAAATTGAGGTGAGTGAATCTCATCTACCTTTGAAGGTGAAGTTACTTTCGCTAAATTGCTGGACACACTGATCCGTCACGAAAATACCCTGACCTTGCACTGCGTCTCATCTGAGACGAATATCCTTTGAGTTTCCTTCAGACAACCCAACGTATGAAAGGTACCCAGAAGTCCTGCCTGTGTAAGTAAAACGCGACACTGTGAGCATTTGTTTAGACATTATGGAGAGGTTGCAGGTCAAATTTCGCTATCCACTTCATTCTTTTTCAACAAATACACTGAGATTTAAAAACCTCCAGAGGAAAAAAACTCGATATTTCCATTGGGGATAAATTGCTCTTGTCACACTGAATTTCCTGGTTCAACCCAGGATGAATTGACAGTTTGAAAGCTATTTAAAAATCCCAAATTCAAAAGACGGCTGAACTTTTCTCCTGAGTGCCTTTGAGAGTTCTTTAGATCTGAGGAAGGATGACAACACGCAGCGGAAAAGAATGACAGCAAGTCTCAAAAGTTTGAATGTTACAAGTTTCACATGTCACTGTCAAAAGAGGGGAATCTGATTGCTGTTGCATGCTGGTGTAGTCATTAGCAAGTTTTGCACAATGGAAACATGCAAACTCTGCACAGAAAGGCACCAGTCAGACATGAGGCCAGGTCCTTCAGGCTAAGAGGGAAGACTGATCTGCTGCACCACTGTGCAGCCTTCTGGTGGACAATCACCCTTTAAATGGCTGCTCAGTGAACACAGTGACTTACCCCTCGGTGACACTGGGACAGCAGAGAAGTGAATTTTAAAACAAACCTAAAGTTGTCCCTTCTGCCGTCTGCTTACACGGAAAAATCGATTCCAACTCAGAATCAAGCCTTGTTTTCTGTTGAGACACAATGCACTCTCCTCTTACCAACACAATCACTGCAGACTCAGTTCTATCAAAGAGTGCTCCGTCGCTACTCTGAACCGATCCGAAAGAAGAAGTGTGTTTTGCCTGACACGGTCTGGTTGTGGTAATTTGGTGAGTCTAGTGTGGGCTGGAAGAAAAAAAATAAGGATTACTCCGAGGAGCAGAATCAAATCACAAGGATTTGAAGAGCACTTTGGTGCCACCTCCCTCTGAAATTATCAATATTTAATTAAACCGAGATGCTCCTGAGAGCTTCGTTGCCTGAGAGCTCGTCATAGTCAATTGCCGACATGGATCAAGAGCCTCAAAGCAATCGTACATAAAATGTCAGAGAAAAGGGGAAACAAAATGAATGACTCACTTCCAAGCATGCAAAAAAACCCCTAGCGTATCATGTTGGAATACAAATGAATGGAGGGTATGTCACACAAGACATAAAAATGAGTGAATCGCTGATCTGCTTCGCCGTCTCTGGAATATTCTGTCGCAGTGCAGCTTGACAGAATAACATTTCCTCGGCCATATATGTCAGGGTCTGCCCCAAGGAGTGGCCCTGTTTTCTCTGCCTTCGTCCAGATCTTTTTATATCCAGGAGCATTTAAATCATTCAGAGGGGTCCAGGAAGGAGAGCAGAGCGGCGGAGGCAGCTGCTCCAGCAGGGGCAGAGCGATCGGCAAGCCAGTGGGGAGTTTTGTCACGTCTTCCCCGTCTTATATCGCCAATCAAACGTGATCCAGGGGGGGAGTGTTGGTGACTGCTTTGCTTCAGCGGGACCCCTTTTTTGCACAGTTAGCACTTCAAGGAAAATTTAATGAAATGATAAGTGAGGTGGGCACAGTGCGAGGAATCTGAGGATCTCAAAGGTTGTAAAGCAACAGCTGTTGCGAAAAATTAGACAGACAGAAGAAGGTAATATATGTGATTAGCATGACTTCCCAAAGTCAAAAGTACTTTTCAAAACCAAAATAGTTCAGTGCCCAAGCCTGTCAAAACACTGTGCAACATTAAGAACATGTAAATCACTGTTACCATGGCAGCCTGTAATTGATTTATCTAATCGAGTTCAAACCACAACGTCTTCATTTGCACCGTGGTGACAGAGCTTGTCGTCAATTCGTCTACAAAGATACATTGACGCCATTGACAATGTATTAAGCTGGTGGTAGAGCTCGGCTGTGTTACCGCCTACAACATAAGACTGATAAGAATTAACAATAATTGTTCAGTTGTGGTAATGCTGTTCAAATTGGGAATACAAACGTCCCAAAGGAGCTCATCAATATGCGTCATCCAAACTACTCAGGAAGTGTGTGGTCAGAGTTCATTTGTGGAAATTAGTGACATCATGAAAAAAATCAAAAAGAACAGAAAGGATGGAAACAGTTTTGTTTTTTGTTTTTTGGATCAGTGCCTTTGAAAAACAAAGGTTAGACTGGAGATAAGACTCTTTGATTGACATGGATTTAAGCATCCTCTGAAGAGATAGTCGGCTCTAAACTGTCAAGAACGGAAGACAAACACATCACTAATCTCTTTTTGTGAGTACACCGTCTACGCCATGCAATTGCTGCTGTCAGTCAGGTATGAGAGAGGTGGATCGGTTTGACAAGCTTGTGGGCAAAAAGATTTTGCGACAGCCTGGCGGGTTACTCAGCGCTATCTAATGAACTCAGGTATCAAAGCCAGCCGCTGACCCATTTGTGTCAGAATCCCCTCGCATGCGGAGGGACGAAAAGAAAAACATCAGGCCCCTATTTAAAATTCATAAGTTAACCTGAAAATGACAAGGTCCTCTGTGCACTCTGATATTTCCTCATCAGTGGTGGCTTCACTTGCAGCGCTGTTTGAGGAATGCAAATGGCTCACCAGCACCCGCTCTTCTTTCACACTCCAGTATGAGACAATTTTGAAGAAAAATCTAAGCGGAGAATGAAAAACATGCAAGTTAAAAGAAAAAAAAGAGAGAGAATCAGTCTTTGTTCAGGAAGCTTGTATTGTAGGTAAATTACCCCCAATCAAATGTCTTGATCTTTTTTTCTTTTGTGCCATTCCACAGATTTTCCTTTCAACTTTTTCATAATTTGACATCATATATGCGCTACTCCCCCATTGCATTGATTTGATGACGTTCACAAAGACCTTCAGGCTTGTAATAGCTTTTAGTTTATTGTTATTGTTTCTTATTTCCCCCCTACTGTTTATGGAGCCTATTCACATTGCTGGCCATTAAAGAACAATTTGTTTTCTGTTGATTATCTCATTTAAAATGGCACAGTCCATTATCTACACTGCACAATAACTGAGGATCCAGCTGAGAATCAAGCTGGGTAGCAGCATTTCGCTGATATATCAACCACGGTATGGTTATTTTAAGCCTTGCCTTCAAACTCGTGTGCCTTTTTTTCCTCATATTCTTGGTCATGTGAAAGTGATGGCAATTTACAACTTGGTCTTTACAGGCATCTTTGGTATCTAAGGGCTGTCACTGTGTAATGTCAGGACCAGCACCGCTCTGAGCCAGAGAGGGAAGGTCACTTCTGTGGATAATTAAGTCTCTGTAATAATCACACTGTGTTGTCAGTGCATCACCATATCCACTATTTACAAGCTGAGTATGAACTGATAAGAAGGCTCTGGGAAGTCCTTCAAACAGCGAAAGGAATAAGGAACGAGATGAGGGCATGTCTGCGATAAGCACTTCTCAGCGAGACATTGTAACATGGTAAATGATGAAAAAAACTCTACTTTTATAACACAGTGTCTCACCTAGACAGTCTCAGCCCATACTTGATCACTCACAATCACCCATTCAATCACACAATCAAGCACACATTCACACATCAATGGCAACCGTTGCTATGCAAGGCGCTTGCACACAAGAATGAACAACCTGGGGTTCGGCCGTTAGCCCAAGGATACTACAAGAATGGAGGGACCATGATGCAACATCAGCTTGCCAACCTTGAGATAAGACATCGACCCGCTCTACCAACCGAGTCACATATTTTTTTAACAGTGCTGCTACAAAACAGAATCAACTCTGTGTATTTCCATTTTCAGATAGTTTGCCTGACAGTGTAAAATCACAAATGTTTTGTCGACCTCTCTGTATTCAGTTTGTGTGTGTGTGTGTCTGTTTATGTGTGTTTATTGTGTTTTTCTACTTCACCAAAACTAAAGACAAGATTGTTTGGTTGAGTGATGGGACTGAAATAGGTAGGTGTGGGTGTGAAAGTGTGTGTGTGAGATTGCCTGTCCCCCAGTGTTAGCTCTGTGATGGACTGGCAATCCGTCCTGGCTTTACCTTATACATCACTCAAAGTCAGCTGATACAGGCTCTAACCACCAGATATAATCACACAAGGGTGGACTCAGTATCAAGATGCAAAGTATTTTCAAGTGTTCAATGATACTTAACAGTGTCAGTCTGATGCAAAAGCTCAAAAATATTTTCAACATGCTGGTGTCAAATTACAAGCCTGCAATCGTGCTTGTCTGCAGAGTCTACTGTGTGTAAAGATAGGTGTTGTGAGAGCCTGTCAATCACAAAATTGCTCCATATGATCATCTGTTGCCATCAAACAGGAAAATAATGCTGGTGTAAAATGATGCCCCTGCAGGCCAGCTGTTAACCGATATCGAAAGCTTTGTGAAAGCTGGTCAGTGAGAAACATGTTTGTTTTTGTAGAAGGAGTCTTAAATAAATCTAAATAAAACCAGAGGTCAATCCAGACAGGAAATAAATTGAGGAAAGTTAGAAAAGATAAACAAGGATTTATGTGACTCGTGAAAAGCTGTTGCTGCCCTCAAATATTGCATTAAAAAGGGGCCATATTAAATCTCTTTTAGAGAATGCATATGTCTCTTATCTGTGAAAATTTGACCCAGAGGAGCAGTGATACCTGAATTTTTCATACTTTAATTTTACCCGTAGAAGTCGAAGCGATGCATTTCACATGAGAATGAGAGCCGGGAAAGTTTAGGAAGAATACAAGAAAGTGCTCTCTGCAGAGTGGCAGATGGTTGGCAGAGAAGCCACAGAGAGAAATCCTTGCCGACTTTTAAGAGTGGGGGTGATGATGGTGGTGAAGAGGCGAAGATGGCGATGCACGTCAGAGGTTCTGAACTGCAGACAGACACAGTGGTATTTAAAGATCAGGGAGCGGGGATTTATTGACTGGGCCGGACACATGTGTGGAAAGATAATTGGACAACACTGGTGAAGACAAAATTGTGAATTGGGTTTTGATTTTGAAGCTGAAGAAAGAAATAGAGAGACAGGAGCAGGAAAAGGTCGTAATTGCCCAACTACTGTAGACAAGCGTGGCATGTGTGTATCTTTATTACACCAATGCGTGCACTACATGGATATGATATGTGTTTAGATCAGACAGATGTTTTGGTGCTTGTTAGTTTCTTAAGCTAATTGGTTTAAGATAAAAGAATAAGTGGATGATTATACTTTTGTTTCTGGGAATCTTGTGTTTATATTTGCAGGATTTCTTTGTCCGTCCTTGCTTCACTGTTAACCAGAAAAAAAAACAGCCCTCGCCTGTATAAAAACCACTGAAGAGAACCTCTTCAGCCTCAGCTCATCTGTGCTAAAAGACAACCCGCCGGGCTGATTGTCACCCCTGCAGTTAGGACAACAGTCTGTTCGATATTCTGCCAGCCTGCAGATGTGTGTTTTAATGATTTTGAATTCCCAGCATGCTTCTGTCATTTATTAGACTGTGGGAGGGCATTGTTTCGAAAGAGGTGGCTCTTTTCTCAATGAAGTGCGCGTCCTTGAGGAAGTCAACCAGTGCGTCCCCTAATTTTCCACAGGACAGGAGGCGGGACTCAGGATGCATAACTTTTAAATTAAAAACAGGAGGATGATTTTACTGCCGTTTTGAAAGTTGTAATCAACAGAGCTTCTCTGAAGGCGTTATCCACGTCTAGTTTGAATGTCACTGAGCTTCCCTTAATGTCATTATTCCTCCACCATGAACCCCCACAACTTGCTCAACTGAGTTCAAACCATTGCAGATAGAAAAGGCTCATAAATCCTGACTGCAAGAATATTATGAATCAAGTACGTGGAAATAATGAACGACCGAGTGCTGCTATCAGTAAGGCACTCCTGTATGAAAGCTATACAAACAAGGAGATAAATGAAAAATGGTCTTTTGATACAGATGTCATGTCATTGTAAGTGTGAATCTGTGTGAGCATGGAGGGACGAGGGAGGGGGGGGCGGGGACGGGGGGGTTAAACGTAACACAGAACAAATGACTCTCGTATTTTCTGCAGTGTGTGTGAAGCATCAGTCCAGCAGCAGCCCAGGAACATGAAGCTTGACAGGCTATTAGAGACATAGCTTGGGAGGAGTAGGCGGTGGGGGGGTGAGGGGTGGGGGTGGGGGACTCCCATTTCACTTCAGATAAATGCGATTAAATTTCACACAGGCACTTATGTGGAGCATGGACGGGCGGGATTGCATTTCAGAACAAAGACGCATGTCTCATAAGTACCATGTAATCAACTTGAGCTCACCATCCCGCCTTTTTTTTTCAATAATGCAATTCACTGCTGTGTCTTACTTAAGTGGAAACTAGCACTTGGTCAGTTTCTGGAAATTTTCCTTCACTGCACTACATCGCACTGTGAACTTGTTATATCTGTGACTAGAAAAATTTCTAGCTAATCCCAGTAATGTTCCCCTGAAACACTACACTGAGGGACAGTACTGTTATCCAGAAGTCTCAACCCTGGTGGCAAGCAGGACCTTTAATGAGGAGATAGCAAAGTTGCAGGTATTTGGGTGCTTTTATTTGATACTTTTGCTTGCAACAATCTAAAAACATACTTTGTAGTTCAACTGGTGGGCTTAATTGCATGTTCGTGTGAGTGGTTGTGTGTGTCAAATCGTTGGTCTGAGTCACTGAGAGTAATTCTGAAGCTGGAATCGGGTTGACCACAATAGAATCCGAAAATTGTCTGTAACCTTGCATATTCTGTCAAGTCTCAAGCTCTCTTATTGTTAATACCTACACCAAAAACATTTTCAAAAATTAAATTGCCACTGAGATTCAGACAAATGCTGCTGTCTCAAGGTGTAGGCTTTAATAACTAACAAAATCTCTCTGAAAAGCTGCAGGCGGAGGGAAGTTAATTTTCTCCTCGTGGATCAATGAAGTAGATCTTGCCTTATCTTATCTCCGGTTATTTCATTCGGTGAACAGTGGGGAGTTGAGGAGGAGTGATGGCAGATATCCACAGCTGGCTGAACTCAGCAAGTTGTGGTGATTGATGCTGTGTATCCACCCTTTGGTACACGCAAGGAAACACACAAAAAACTCATGTGAAAGGTTGTGGTCTCAAGGGTTTGTTTTGATAGAAAAAAAGAAAAATCAGAACAAAGCCTGACCTC
>JAUESE010000098.1:5136882-5153322 GCA_032274725.1 Malacoctenus triangulatus
ATAACCAGCGTAAAAGCAAAACGTGTTCCAAAGCATTCTCTCGTTTGAAAAAAAGGGATGTTTAGTTTGAAAGGGTTTTTATGTTATGCATTTAATCAAAACACATTTTAGAATGTGCGTCAGGCTTCATGAATTCAAAATACATTGAAAAATAGGCTTCACTGTAGAAACATAACAGAGAGTAAGTATGTATGTGCAACATGTAATCCTAGAGTTTATTGGGTGAGTTTTACTGTGATTGGGTGAAGGTTTGGCAGATCCCTGCATTATTTAGACTGAAAGAGACAGAGGTTGAGATACTTGGATCTGAAGGGATTTATCCTTTATGCCCTGATTATAACCCACACACATATGATGGGATGGCGACCTTCCAAGCCACACAAATCATCTCTATACAGCAGACTTACTGTCATGCGACAAGGTCTTGATGAACAGCTTTTTTTACTGCTGTTCAGACCAATGTCATACTTGATGTGATGAATATCGGAGCACCACAGACACATTAGGCCCAAGTATAGATTTCTGCATCGACATGCTCGCCATTCCTTGTCGATACAAAGACGAACGTTCGTGCTTGAAGGCGGCAGGGACGTGCGTGCTAATGTTTACCTTCAACATGCAAGTTTTAGTGGCCCTGAGATCTTATTTTGATTTTGACTGTTTGCACCAGGTCAACTTTTTATTCACCACGGAAATCATGCACATAAAATTTTCGAACTTGGTCAATATTTCCTTTTCCAAAAAGATTGAATTGAACTGTTTTTCGAATCACCAGCAGCAGCTGACCAGCTGTGAGTGTGGGAGCAGATGGGTATGGTTTATTAGTAATAAGAAGAGGGGCTCTGGGATGTTGATGCTGGTACAGTAGGATGAAATTTGAGAGAACTCAATGTTTTAATGCATATAGAAAAGTGCATCCAATGTCATGAATACATGATGTACCTGCCTATTGCGTTCCTGTGCTGTCGATTTCTGAGTTCTTTTTCGGAATACATTTATTTATGAGACATTTGTCAAATAACTATTTGGGTTGTTTACGCAGTACTTTTGAATGGAAGGCACAACCATAGCTTTCAAAAGCTTTCATGAATATATTAGACGCGCGTTTATTGGCCACAGTAAAGACAATCCGCCTCATGTCCCCGAGCTCCTATAAGGCCGCGAGGTCACTCGCTCCGATTGGGGCTCAAGGGTCACCTGCTCTGATTGGAGCCAAGGCTGGAGTTGGGAGGTCTGATAGGCCAGTGTTTCATTTCATTTATTCAACCTCTGCCACCGTTCACAGATGCAAGTGAGCCTTTCGACATGTTGTAGATGCAAATGTTTCTAAACCTGTCTAAACTGGTCTCTTTTTCTCATTTGCAGCCATGGGAGTGCTTATGTCTAAGAAACAGCAGGTGGAGAAGGTGCAGAAATGCAACGCCGTCGTCTCTGCATTCCAGGCGGGTCTGAAGGACCGGGCCATCGCTGTCAAACAAGCAGAAGAAGAAGCAGAAGAGGGCGAAGGCACCGCCAAGGCTTCCACTGATGCGGATGATAAAAATACGAAGGAGTCGGAGCTGGAGGAGACGGACAACAGCGCGGGTCCGTCCACCTCCCAGCAGGCCTCGGCTCCCACGAGAGACGAGTGCAAGGTCAACCAGGAGGCCTGGTCGAGGTTGAGGGACGGGAAAGGAGTCGAGCCAGAAGACCTCGACAAGAGCCACCAGCTAACACCACCTGCTTTCGTTCGACCCAAAAGAGAGCCTGATGATGACCAGCCTGTCGAGGTGGAGCTCGATAAGAAAGAACAGGTATATAAACAATAATGGTGCACTTTGAATGGTTTGTAATCTGCCGTGTATTCCTAAGATTTGATGGCAGAGTTGCGATTTTTTTAAGAGGAATGAGAAGTGACTCACAAATGGCAAAATACAAACAGACACTGAATCCTCAAGTTGTGGGATTAAAAACATGACTGATGTCAAAGAATCTCCATGGCAACAGCAGCATATTATCTCCTTCTCTCCCTCACACTCGGTATGATCACAAAACGGTTGAGGCAGGCTGTAAAGGGACTCTTCTGTGAACAGCCTCATTGGAGGTAAAAAGTCACAGATTAAGGTTGTTTCCTGGAAGGCCCTCTTGTTTTCACACCAGCTGCGATATGTTGTTGATGCATGCGAGGGCTGCTCTCTGCGTGTATTCTGTGGGTGGGCTGCTTTGGCGGGCTGTGAGAGGTGGCCACAGCCAGGGCAGCGCTGACTAACAGGAGATAGAGTCTGGGAGCACTGACACCATCAGGTTTTTGATTTTTTTCAAGAAAGAAAACACTGAGCAGCAACATGTTCGACTGATGATTTACAGGAGAAAAAAATGCAGAAATCAAAGCTGCTTCTCTGGAATAACAATTCATTATGTATAAGCCTGAAATGACATGTTGTGTACATCAGTGGATAATTGGCCTCGCTACACTACACTGGGTAAAGCTAAATCATATTAGATGGTTTAGCAAAGGCTTATCCTTCGGGTGTGTGGATTTATGCTAGTAGGGTGCTTAATTATTGTTCTCCTGTCTGTTGAGTAGGAAGTCCCACGTCTCTTTAATCCACACATACATTTCAAGCTTTTTCTATGACGTGCTGATGACATCCTATTGTGCCACAATGAAAGTCACAGTCTTGAAAGAATATTCCCACTTGTCTCTTTGTCCTTGTTTCAAGATATACAGCACCTGCTACTTGCTATGTCAGTGCAACTGTGTACAGAAATCAAAATTTCAAAATGAAAGCCATTAAAGTGAACATGTGCAAGAGGTCAGTAGGGTTTTCAAGTGGGATTCTGAATTGTATGTCAGCTACTTGTTTTTCGGGTGAAGAAGCATGACTCATTCATAAAACATTTCGGTTCGCTGTACTCAGTTTTAAATTGATGCATCCGGACAGAGGTCTTGGCTGAACTGGTGAATTCTTCACACTGCTATTTATGTCACATCTTTTGTGTACAAATAAGTGTGGCACTGCAAGTGCCCTTCAGGTGAGAATGGGAGAACATGTAGGAGGTTTTTGCCACATTTAAATGATATTGGGTCTCTGCCTCTCCCACGATAGCCGACGTTTCACCTCGCCTGCGCAGGAAGCCGTTTGGGGGGAAGCTATAAATGCTCTCGCTCACCAACAAGGTCACAAAATGTGTCGTACCAACTAGTTCTTTTCCAGCATAATCCAGAGGAGATAAAAACAGCAAAAGTGAGCTTCTGAACGCAACCCACTTCACTACAACGGGGCATGATCAAGTAAAACTCAGTCAAGGTTTCGTTTGATGTCAAGATTGGATTTTGACAAGCTCAAATCTTTTTTTTTTCTGCAGCCATTGTTGGAGACTATTTTAAGTAGAACTTTGATGGAGGCAGCTTTCTTATTTGGATGATATCAGGTCACACGAGGTGATGGGAACAAGAAGACAAATTTGACTGAGACAAAGTTCATCTGGGATTTGTCTCCAGACATGACAGCAATGCGTTGGCACTAAAATAGAGATGTAAAACAGTGGGAGAAAAAAAAGGAATTGACAGTGTCTTTGTGTGGTTAGCCAGCCAAGCATGCTGCATTCATTTTCCTCGGCTTGACAGCGGAGTGCATCCTGACTGCAAAGTGAGCTGAAGAAACGTGGAACACATCCGACAAGTGTAGAGATAGGAGTTTTTTTCCCCAATATATCAGAGGTGTTCGTGCTTCAATTACTATTATTTGTAAACACAACAAACATTCTAGACACGACGTATTCTTACTGTACATTACATAATATCATCCCACCTTCAAACTGCACTCCCACCACAGGTGGGCTGATGCCAAGTCCTATCTTCTGACCTGCTCTACAAAGCTCTTCATGAGAAAAAAGCAGTGCGTATTCAGGTTTGTTTGTACACCGCCTGTCTGATTATTGAAGGAGCACGCTCGGAGTTTGTGAACACTAACATGCACCCTAAATAGACGCCACTCTGCCAACATCTCTCCTTTCTCCCGTAGCCGCCCAGCGACGAGATGTGCGACGTGTGCGAGGTGTGGACGGCCGACGACCTCTACCCTTGCAGGATCTGCACGCGGGTGTTCCACGACGGCTGCCTGAGGGAATTAGGCTACCTGCGTGCCGAAGCCTTACAGGAGATGAGAGACACGGCCCACACTGTTACAGGCTGGAGCTGCTACTACTGTGTAAGTCATCACAGCTCGTAGCCACCGTCGTTTACGAGACAGCAAAGATAGCCTGACACACACCACTGACACGGTGATCGAGTGAAACAAATTGACATGCTTTTCCAAGTCCCCTGCAGGGAGCTTTTTTAAGCCAGTCAATTAAAAAAGTACATTTTCATAGACATAGCATGTATCGTGACATTTTAAACTGATGGCATTTTAATGAACAATCACTAATTGACCACTGGGGTTTTGACATCTTATTGATGCCGCTAGTGGTGCCTATTAAATAGCGTCGCTGCTAAAAGCAACACGGCAAATCAACTTGTCATGGCATGAAAAATCCCTAGTGGAACTAAAGCCATTAACAGGGGTTCTGTTTCTTTTTTAAGTGTCAGTGATGGCTGGACAGTGACTTTCATTAGCTACAGCTGAATACATTTGCAACTTGTTATTATGTGTTATGCAACACGAAGGGGCTAATATTCACCAAAGGTAAAAATTTAATGGATGCAGCACCAAAGTCCAAACATGATACAAAGCTAAACCCCCCAAACAAACCAAAAAAACTGAATATACAAACAACATTGCAGACAAAGCAATACGCAATTAGAAGAAACAGATGCAAAACAGAACTAATGTACCCGAGAGGTCCTGAGATGAGGCACTGGAGTTCTTACAGAACCCTCTTGCATTCAACACCAATTCCTTGACTCAATCTACAATGTAATCTTGTCCTGTTGGGTGGACCTGAATTTTTTTGGACAGTCTCAGATGACTGGAGACTTCACTTTTCTGCATTGGTAATCAAAGACAGCCATCTCTTCATCACAACTCTGAGTATTCATATTTTCTTTTTATCAGTTTGAATTTTATGAACTGAGGCGACTTTTTTTTGTTGTTTTTGTAGAATAATAAACCAAACAGCGAAGTCTCATCAGGAATTCACGGCCACTGCCAAAAGCCATGACTCCTGGGTGATGATCGCCCTGCGAGAGGCATAATGCAATCGCTTTTAATTCAGGCGTAAACAAGCGAAGAGTGCTTTTTGCTGGAGGACCCTTTAGAGCGAAGGAGAGGCTTCACTGTATTTTGCCAGCCCTGAGAAGCGAAGTCCCTTGCCAAATTTGGTGCAACAGGGGGGATGTTTTCACACAATGTGAGAGAAAGGTCCGCTGAAAGGTGCTCTTTCTCTGGCTGCCTCCTCCAGTGAGAGTCTGTAAGGACTGAGGAAACAATTCAATGAGGGGAAATGGAGGGAGATTTAATTTGAGCTGTGAATCCAAGTCCTCTTAGCCAAAGAAACCAGCTGTTTTTTCAGCGCATTATATTCAACTGCTAATACCCTCACCAACCCCCTTTTTCATCTCTTCCACATCTGACATTCAATTTCACCCAGACACTTGATGCTGCCGCTGCTGCTGCTGCTGCTGGCAGATGGACTGAGTTCCCTTGAAAGTGGATTTACAGTCAGCCTTCAGTATAAAATGCCGCAAGTGTGGTTCAATGTCGGCCAATCAGATGGAGGGAAGGGTTTGCGCACACAACTGACCCTTCTTTCCAGCATTGGCCTGATGTTTTCACCGGTTTTAATTGGAGAATGGAGGCGATCCTCTTCAAGAATGCCTTTTACATGACTTATTCAAACCACAGATAAATATTTCTTTCTTGTTCTTGAAAAAAATCATGTGTGTGAAGTTATGAAGTGAAGTGATAAGCACTCTTGGGTCCTTTTTCTAAGAAACAAGAGTTCAAACCAACAATCTGCTTAACCAGTGGTGGGCAATCCTGGTCCTGGGGAGCCACAGCCTTGCATGGTCTCAATGCGTCCCAGCTTCAACACACCAGATTACATTGAGCCGCTCGTTGTCAGGCTTTCCTGCAGGGCTTCAAAATGACTATATGTCGGTGTGCTGGAGCAGAAACACACTGAAACCATGCAGGGTTGTGGCTCACCAGGACCAGGATTGCCTCCACCCCTGCTAAACCATCCAACCAACCAAGCCACAGCTGCACGACAAAACAAAGTCTATAGTTCGTCTTTCAGCAATGTTTAGAAGTTACCAGGGTCCCAACCTTACAGTTGAAGTCATTGTGTGCAGGTCTAAAAATAGGCAGCAATAACACATTTAGGCAGCTGGGAACGCGAGTTGGCCGCGCTCGTGTGACAACAAAAACGGGGCAACATCTTCACACCTTGAGAAAAATGCTGAAAAGTGATAATAGCCTCAACAATGAACACCACAGAGGGAATAGATGAAGCTGAAGGGGTCAGCATCGTTGTGCTCCACATTCCTACAGACACGCACACAACGCTGTTTCTGATAAATGACAAGATAGCATCTTTGGTGCTGGGATGCCACGCTGTCATTTTCCTTGTGCCACAGCATGGCTCATTAGTAAACACAATTTCAAATAAAGGTAGACAAACACAGAAATGAAAATCTCACCCATTCAGAGTTGGGCAGCGATTGAGTGTAATTTCCCAATTGGAAACGCACAGCCATGGCGTTCATTGCCTTTCTTGCTCATTATGTTCCAGCATATATTAAACCACCACATGGACATGTTAACAAGGTTACAAACTTGGCTTTCATTAAAGACAGATTTATAATGAGGAAAGAGGGACTGCGGAGCAGAGCTGAGGGAGAGTGCAGCAGTGCTTGGTGATACTTCTCACTATTCATGACATAGTCTTGCGATTGCATCACTACGAGCGACCCCGTTCAGATCGCGCCGTCATCCGACTCAAACGGAGGAATACTGTCTGTTGCAGCTTTGAAGTCAGGAAGACGATTTAGTTTCTGAAAGTTGCTGCTTGGCTTCAGATCCTAAATGTGGGTTATTTAAAGCTATCCGTGCTCAAAGCATCACCAGCGCTGTCATTCCTCTAAACAAGACGGTCTCGAAAAAACTATTTATGCAAGCTGCCAGCACAAGATTAGAACGTGTTGTTATTTTTATTCTTCTTTCCCTCGAGGTCTTTTGTGTCCTAGAGAGCACATTTTCCAGATGCTGTCAGTAGGTGTTGCATAAAGCACGAAATCAATTTTAAGGTTAGATGACTGAAAAAATAATATTGTTGGATGGACACAATGAAATCAAGAAAGCTTCCACAGCAGATGGGCATTTTTTGTGTTTCGCAGGCAGCAGAAAGGGTGAACAGCACTTGATGAACATATTAGATCAAGGATGCACAATAATTATGTCGGGTACGTAGCAAACAAATGATCACGCTGTCATCAGGAAACTGCTTCCTCTGTTTTGATCTTGTTGACTCATCATGCAATTGTGGAGTAACGTGCAAATACAGACTAATAGATACCTTGCTGAGTCTTGCGGGAAAACGTTGAATAAATGAAGTGTCGGATTTCACACTGGTCGCGCAATGAAAACAGTAATAAATCATCTGCATACATAGACAGAAGGGGTGGTAGTTTGGATCTGGAGTGTGAACTTGTCCTCCTACAGCTACATTCAGGTGAACAGATTGGAATGAATTCAAATTTTACAACACATCAGTAAATTAACAGCCAGCTTTAACTCTTCACATACTCCCTGGAGAACAAAGACAATGTTGGACTTGACACACCCATCTACCATCCCTTAATCTTCTCAGGGTGAACCAAGTGTTTGATCCATCCATCTACCCCATTGACCTCTGACTATACTGTACTTGGCCTTTGATTTTCCAAAATATGCCACTTTTGTGGATAAAAAAAGTCACAGTTGGTTAAAATAAGCTAAAATGCCCTAAATGAAATGTGTTCGAAGGAAAATCACGACAGATGTTGTCACACAGGTGCAACAGAAGAGAAATAGAAATGAGGCCTATGGAATGAAGCAGATTCGTTGCTTTTCAAACTTAAAATGTGGAGCCGCAATGCAGATGTAACTCTCTGCTCAAAGATTCAAATACATTGTGGTACTCCAGCTCTGCTTTGCATATGTTATGATAGACCACGTGTACAACAGCTTTAGCAAGGAGAGGTCAGACACATTGTGGCATGAAGCATATAGGCTTGTTCACCTTGACACCGGTGGTCCGTCATCGTATCGTTCACGGCCACGGCTCCAACTTATGTTTGACACTGAATACTGATGGCTCTACTTGGCTCAAGTGATATACATTTCATGGAGGACGTTGTGTCCCAGACTGGATGCGACCTCATCAGCTGGGAGTCACTTGACTTTCTTCATGCAGCAGGTAGCAACACAACTTCCAACTGTAAAATTGATTGACTGAAGAAAGACACAAAGGTCATGGTCACTCAGATCTCTGTGTCTAGTAAGTGCTTCAAATGAAGTCACAAGCGAAGCCTCAAGCCCACGTTGTGATCACTGTCACCTCCCGCACCGTCCCACCGGGCACCATTCGATAAGGTCAACATGCTGGTCAGCATTTTGACACTCTATCATGGGTCCTTAATACAAAATTCATTTTACAGCAAATTGCTATGCTCGAGAGACTCGTTTTCTCATCTGTTGTTTTGGAGAGTGGGCGGTTGTGCATTTCATTTAAATGTCTGAATGCAGCTTTTATGAAGCCCAGACAGGCTGTTGGGGTGATTAATGACTATGTAAACAAACTGGAATTGATTTACCTCAATAATCTCAAAGAGATCATCAAATTTGAGTAATGTCACTTATCTTCAAAAAATAATGCTCAAAGGCATTAATCTTTGATCAAAATTTGTGTTTTTCCAAGATGCACAAAAGATATGCTTCTTTTTGGTTGTGATCACATTTTAATGTTATACGTAGCTCTACTCAGATGATATTGTCACTTTTGTCACACTGCTACCTTTGCTATAGCATGATGTTTTTTCATGCCCTCTCATGTGATAAAGAACTGGAATGAGAAAAGACGTCACATCTGCTCACACAGACAGAACTACATTCTGTTTGCCTTTCAGACTATTGTTAAGTGAAAAACCCTCTGCCCTCTTTTCATCCTTTCTTGCAGGACAATCTCAATCTTCTCCTAACAGAGGAGGAAATGTACAGCTTAATGGAGACCTTCAAGCAGTGCAAGATCATCCCTGGTGAGTGACAGGCAGCACTGGAAAGTACATGTCTTAAAAAATGCAGAAGCTGATGTTAAAACAATGAATACGGGTTTGCAAAAGGTGATAGAAAATTCTGAATTATGGGAGCAAATGTTGATTGCAGAATATATCTGGAAGTGATTAACTCAACAAATATCTGATAACACAATATTTTCTTTAGCTCTTTTTGTCAAAATTTGGAATGCTAAACAATACATTTTTTCAACAACTCTATTTGACCTGCATTTGTAATAAGGAACCCTTCAGAATTCTTTGCAACTTTTGAAGTTGCATGAAACTAACCACACCAAACACAATAGATAAATCAGCAAGTAACGGTAGTAGAGAAGAGTAGAAAATACATGAGCTAAGCTACAATTTCTTTGGTTTATCATAACTATTATCTCCTGAATCTTAGTGTCACACAGACGGTTAGTTTCACCGGCCACAATAGGCTGATAAGGGCTCCGACTGCTCCAACCAAGTGATTTTCTTTCATACTCCTGTCGTTTTCGTCACCGATTGTTAGACTGTAGCTGTTGACGAACAGTATCCTGTTTGGTTGTTCAAATCATCTGGAAAAAACTCTTACTTGTACAGCGGAGTTTACATATGCTTGGTCTGTAGCGATTAACTTTTTTGTGTACATATAAAGGGGTTTATTCTGATATTTTATACCCAAAATATCAGCTGAAAAACTCAGGATGTCATTAGTAATCCAACAAAACCTTTTAATACCCAGTATTCCACTTTCCCGCTGGTTGCACATTCCAGAAATAGCAATGACATTAAGAAGAAAAAAAATAATAAGACCTAACAGTAATGCTCGAGTGTCTGCTATTACAAGGACTACAAATACATTGACCTCACAGCAAAGACTACTGCCCACATTGTGTTGTTCCCTTGAGTTATTACGTTATTGGCCCTCGACCCAGTCTGCTTCCCATTGTGTGGTATTATCCTGTGGCTTGGCTGGACGGCACACTGTGGGAGGTGCTCCTGCCTTCGCTGAGAATGAGTCACCATAAGTTAATTATATCTGGAAGACTGCTAGGTGACTAATTGGGCCTGATGTGATGAATTGTTCCTGGGCCGCTGCAGAGTCGTGCCTGGTGTCAGATGAGCTCCTGCAGTACCGCCACTTCGTATCCAAGCAGCAGTTCGATAAGGACCTGACTGATGAGCAGGAGGAGGAAGTCCTCGCCCAGTTTGCCTCGCTGGATCCTGAGAAAAAGGGGCACATCGAGTGGCCGGACTTTCTCTATTTTGAGTCTCTGGCAGTATTGAGGAAGTTCCGCACAGAGGTACAGTGTCTTCTAAGATCAACCTCAAAATTGTTTAAAGATTGGAACTATCAAAACAGAGTCTCCCAATCGTCTACAAGCGCATTCGTCTTGACCCTCAAGATCACTGTACGGTTTATGATATTAAAGAAATTCAAGTTCATCCAATATTCAATGCTGAGTTTATATTTATTCGTATAGCATATTGGTACTCTTGTGTTGTGACTGCTAATTCATCTCAATCTAGCAAATGTGCACCAACACATCGGTGAAAATTTGCCCCTGTCAAGTTGGACTTCGTTAGACTTGCTTCAGCGAGTAAATACTGAGCCGTTACATCATCTATCCAATTTGCCATCTCTTCTGCAGCTTTTTCTAACGCTCAGGTCAAATCTAAGCAAACTAAAGTCCATCTTTGCATATTCTACTCGTATTGGGAAGATAACTGAACTTGCTTGGATGTGGGTTTTTAAAACAAGTTGACATGCCATCACCTCCAATCTTACCAGGCATGTTGGGACGAGTTTGCTCCTCAATAACATGGCATGATAGTTGCCGCTAGTGAGATACTGACCAGTGCACATTGGTTGAGCTCAAGAATTTCATATTCATTGTTTTTTCCATGGAGAAGTCAATATCTTGATTTTTTGTTGTTTATGGCTCAAGTGATTAAATTTGCAGTAAGCAAAGTGTATTTGACTCTGGGGTAGCACGGGGTGAAGCTCTGCTTGCAGATTATGCCAGACAGCACTTATGTGATTGAGAACAACTGAGGCCCAAAAAAACGAGAAATGTAATCAACCCTAAAAATACACTTTGCCAGGCTGCTAAATCAAAGCAAAGAAAATCACGAAGAGGCGGATGGAAGTAATGCGGCTGATTGAAAAGGAGTCGATCTGGGGCACCTCGTCTCATGCTTTGTTGGATTTACATTTTCTCTAGAACTCAATGGTGCGTCTGTTGACTGCCAAGGAGAGAGACAAGGCCAGGACGGTGTTCCAAGGTCTGGGTGTTGACAAAGAGGGCGCCATCTCGAAGGCAGAGTGCCGCCAGGCCCAGCAGTCCTGGTTCCACAAGCTCAGTAAAGACTCGCAGTCCTGCAATGTCAGGTGAGTACAACTCCTTACTTCTCGTACATGTACTATTGACTGGAGTTTGGGGAGTCAGGATCTCATCTGTATGCAAAATGCAAGTGGCAGAGGGTAGAAAGTTCGGCTGCTTAAGGGGAAGAGACAGCCTGAGAGAAGCGAGATAAGCTGTGTTCTTATCTCATTACATATGCTTCCTTAAGATGACATAAAACAAAGTGACAGCGTCCATTTTCCTTGCTTTGCTGACGACACGCAACTTTATATGTTTGATTTAACAAATTATACAGCCTCTGTATTTGTCTGTCCTGATTAGGTAATTTTGTTTAGAACGTTCTGTTTGTTTGTTTTTTACCATGTTATTTTTCAACCGGCTCATTCCTTAAGTCAAGTCCTTTCGTTCAATTTGTTACCAAAATATACATTGATAGTTTTTTGAATGGACTTATCTTTTGGAAAGTGGCTTGAAAAAAAAAGGGTTGAATAATTTGATACTTCTTCAGACTTGCCCAGTTGTGAGCGTTTTATAGCCTGTGTTTCCTTTGGCCATCACAGCAAATCAAAAGCCACAGCTCGGACCCCTCAGAGATCCGCTTTTACTGAGAGTTTCCCCACGGCGATGCAGGGTCAACACATTTACCACTGTTTGCAGGCTTTGGGCGATGTGATTACCACGTCCACAGAGGGTTTTTGTTTGTGCCAGAGTGCACTTTAACCAGACGGGGGCATAACAGTGTTGATTCTCGGTCCCAATCCCTAAAGCTCCGTGCTGGAGCAGATAACTCGGAAATCACAGGTTGTGATTCTGACTTTCACAAATGACCAGCACTGTGTGAGATACCTGCTTCTGTCAGTGCAACATGGAAAAAGCAATCAAAATGCTTTGCAAATCCAGCATATTTAAAGTCTAAGCCTCTGGTCATTTGACTGTGTGCACAGTGATTTCTCTCCTCTACTCGTGGTTCACGTCAGTAGTACTGCAGTACTTGGCTTCCGGCCAGTTTTGATGTTTTTCCCCGGCTGAAGTCCTGATATTAATAAATAACGACGCATTGAATGATTCCAACCAGTTGCTGTCATGTTTTGAGTTTGCATCTCTTGAGAAAGACAGTGCAGTGCAGTGTTGCGTGTTGGTTTGGTTTGCTTCAGGCTTTCGCCCTGAAGTGGTTAAAGAGGTGAGCACAACAACAATGGAGTGATCTGGTAACAAATACTGCCTTTGTAAAGCTTTTTGTTGAAACTGGATGAAAGGGAAGACAAAATGCTCAGATTCACAATCTAACGCAACCAAATGCAACAGCTCAAAGATCCCCAAAAATGATGAAAGGGTTGAATGAACACCTCACTGACCAAGCTGGGCGAGAAACAAAAGATCAGAACAAAATCTTGTCAGTCGCTTTTATCCTCTGGACATAAATATTTACTTCTTCTGTGGTGTAAAATCCTAACTAAAACTAATGATTCAAAAATATTGATATTTTCAGATATTTTTGCCTGTTTTTTTGTTCAGGGGTTTTACTTCCACGAAAATCTCAGGGGAGATAATGAAAGGAAAACAAGCTCTGATTGACTCTAATGGGGTTACATTTGTTCGTCTGTGAGGTTGCTGAAGCAACTCCATTTCAAGGTAAAGTTTTGAGCATAACTGTGTTCAGAAAAATGCATTTCAGTATAATGGTACATTTCACTGATCCACCAAGGCAGGTACAATATTAAAATGATTAATACAACAGTTATGAAACATGGAGTGAAAGTATGGGGGAAAAAATGCCTCACAACTTGTTTCAAGTACATCAATTATGTAACTGATGTCTGAGCCTGGTTTGCTTGGTGAGGTCTTCTGGATAAGGAGATTTTCTTTCTCACCAACTGTCACACAAGTGGAATTTGTTTTTCTCGCCGCATTTTTTTGTAACAATCCATGAGATGTTGCACTTGGGATGGAAATCAATTCGTGCTCTGTCATCTTTAGTCCTACGCTCAAACGCCTCTTTCATTTTTCATTGCAAAAATCTGACAGTTAAGCCTCTCAGATAATCTCACTGACATACAAAAACAGGAGCCTCCAAAATAAAAGCGCGGGGCATGTTCCCAGCAGGCAAATCCTCAGGGGGGCTCATCCATGGTCACTGGTGCCCCCCAAGGGGATGCCGGACTCCTAATTGGGAACCACTGAACCACTACAGTGCATCGACCTCATACGGGTTTTGCGTATGAACGGTTCACCACAAGCTTCATGTGTGCATGAACAATTTTTTTTTTTATTGTTCAACCATTTGTGCTGTCCAATCACTTCTGCTATGCCATTTCATCCCTCTCACCTATTCAACATGCGGCATTCCCCACAGACTCATGGGATTCTGCTCTCCTATGAATTGTGGGTGAGTGTGACTCAGCGCTGCATGGCTTGTCTCCATTTCCTCACTTCAACGCCCTCAAGCACTCTGAATCTGCACGTATTGTCAGACAACCACCCCCCTCTATCCTTGGGTCTAATTTGTAATTTACCCTTTGCTCTGAAAAGAAGAGGAAGAGAGAGAGAGAGAGAGAGAGAGAGAGAGAGACTAGTTATCTCCAAAGTGACAGTCTCTCTGAACATAAAGTAATCATGCCACCCCGAATGAACCTTAATGAGCAGAACGTGAGCTCTTCATATGATCAGGTCTTGCTATACGGTGCCTGGTGCGATTCAGGCTGGCCACTAATTATAGGGATCAAGAAGAAAGCCCTCTTTACTCTTCAGGGGCGCTTCTTTTTAAAAGCCTCACTTATCAGAGGACACTGCAGACGGATAGAAGCTGTGAGTGTGAGCGGTGCGCATCGGGTCCACAGAGCGCCGCCTCATTCCTGCTCATTAAAAGGCAAATAAACATCAAATGAGTCAGAGGACTGCGCTGCCTTTGATCGCTGGATTACAGACGTCCACAAGCAACAGCGTGAAAGTGAGGAGGGATCGTTCAAAGAGTCGGACGGTTTATCAGTCGAGCTCCTGGCTGCAAACTATCAGACGCCCGTGACTCATAAAGGTGTGGATGAAAGTGGCTTGGAGTTCTGTTGAAATGATGTCATACCAAGCAACCTATTTTAATGTTATCGGAATATTTCATCCTTTCCATGAATGTTGGTCAAAATTTAGGAGACTTTGTCACTATTTTCATCTGTTAAATTGACAGTTTTTGGACAGTAAAGTTATTTTCTTTGAGGAAGTGACACCAAAAGCTGGAAATAACAGCTTTATTGTGAGTGTTGAGCTGTTTACCTGACCAAAACAAGATAATCATCAACAATTTTCCCTTCGGTCAATTGTTAAATCAATCAGTCTCGTGAAAATGCCAAGCCATCTTCTGTTGTTTTCTGTTCATGTCTTTGTGAAATTATAGTGTGAGACTTTCACACAACTCAGGGACGATCCTCCTCAGTTGAACATGGGCATTTTCACAAAAATAAAAACCACTTGACTGAAAGAGGGAACAATCCCACAAAGTTCAAGGAAGATTGTAGAGACAATATAACTCCTGTCCAGGTGAAAGAATGCCAAAGAGCCACAGCTGTGATGCTGGCATGTCCTCAAAACAAAGTGATTTTGAATAAAGTATTTTGCATCGTCTCATTTACCGTTGACCTTGTTCCCATTTCCTTTCAGAAATGACTGTACTGACTGCAGCATCGTCTCCCTCGTTTCTGTGCTCTTTTTTACAGTATAAGTCACGTTGGCCCCATTTGTGAGAGCAGCCCAGCCAGCTCAGGCAGTGAAAAGAGCAAGACTGATGAGAGCAGGTTTGTCCCCTTGTTTTTCTAATGAGTCTGTGTACGTGTGAAGATAGGAAAGAAACACCAACTGGACGGAACATTTTAGTAACAGGTTTTTCACATCAACAATGAAAATACTGTATTGCTGTTAAATCTCTCCAGGTACACTGCTGTTGTAGTTTCATGCTCCAGTTTTGAAATCATTTTCGTCAAGTCCGAATGGACATCGCAAGGACTCACTGAGGCTGTCTGGTAGCAGAGTGGAACTATGAAGCCCTAAAAGCTGGGAACGGCCGACTATCTTGCTAACAGTTCATTATTTTGTCTTGTTCCAAATTAAAACTAAAACTCACTCAAAAACAAAAGACTTTTCCCTCCAGACTGCCCAGCACACGACTGTGAAAGGACTGCAAATCTGTCCTGAGCAGCAACAACGGCCTTCATTTTGAGAAATCAATGCAACCCAGACGGCCTCATGGCAGACAGTGATAACCTGCTTGTCTGCTCCAGCAAATGATCTTGAACTCACTTCCCAGCCCTCACCAGATAACGAAGGACAATGCTTTTCGGGAAATTAGGACTTTTCTCAACGGTACTTTACATAATCGAACATTTTTTCTATTATTGCAGCTAATGCACAAGGAATTCAGACAGGTACCACAGGGAGTCATCATAACAAAGGAGATTACACAGCAGTCATATGAAACCAAAGACTAATTAACAGAACATGCTTAGGCAGAGTTCTGACAGGTTTTACACCAGGATTTCCAAATCGTCATGAGACACATTCAATTTAAAGCAAAGCAGAGAACAGACAGTCACCGCTGAGACGTTCCTGGATTGCATAAGCAGGCAGTATTTGCTGGTTAACATAATTGTAGGACATACAGAATTTAGAGTGGACATAATGACATTTACAACAAAGGGGAGTTAATTCTCTTTTGTTGTCATGTACTGCTGCACCAAAAATCAACAGCAAATCAATCAAATATCACAATTTTGTGATTTTCTCCTATATTTGTGTTTCTTTATTCACTTGCTTGGTTTGAGTCAGTGCCGACTTGGATGAGTTGCTTTTTTCTTGGCAAATAAAATT
>JAUESE010000098.1:5160161-5179458 GCA_032274725.1 Malacoctenus triangulatus
CCAACCAACCAAGCCTTCATGCTGCAAAGGCGAATAACGGAAGCGGTCGTGTTGAGTACCTGAGAACGCTAATGCATCGTTAGCATTACCGGAGGGGACGTCCTATGAAAATACAAATACCAATGCAGTGTAAATATGTTCAAAGGGAATGGCAACATCCCCGTCATAATCTCAAACCTCTAACCATCATCAACACGTTGCACAGAGCTCAATACTTTGAGCCAACGTGAAGCCATCCCACGTTATTTATTGTAATTACAACAAAATTATGTCAGCATCCAGTCTATGTTGTGTGGCCAAAGTGGTGAAACCGTGCTGACAAAAGTGACAAGCATTGTGGCTGATAAGACGGTTAGGTTGCACTTTTTTTTTTCAAGACAGGTCAGGTTGAATCTTAAGTCACGCACTCTATGCTGGACACAGTATCAGATCAGACAGAGGAAACTCAGTTCATCTATTATTGCACTGTTATAATCCCATATCTCACTTCATGTCACAAGGGAGTTTCACTCACTTGGCAGCAGGGACACATAATAAGTGATCCATTACTGTGAATGCTGCTGCTTTGTCAAGGTCATACGACTGCTGGTTACAAAGGAAAAATGAATTTTAATGGTAATGTTGCTTTTGTATAGCGAGACTAGAAAAACATAAAGAGATGATGTTGACAATTGCATTTTGTAACTACAAACACAAACTGTACCCACTGTACTCTGTTATTTCTGAACACAATGAAATACAGGCTATCCAATGCTGTTATGGATGGGAGAGGAGGTCAACTGCAACGGTCAGATTTTGGAGATTGTCATGTATTACATAACAGGTTTGGTGGAAAAGATTACGTGGTTACACCAACACTCCAGGATAAGGTGTGATGCCAAAAGCAACTTTACATTAGGACCTTGTAGAATCAACCGGAACATGATGTCTTAGGTCCTGTCTGGGTGGGGCGTCGGAAAATTCTCACCTCTGCCGTCACATTTTCTGTTGGATAAATTTGTGGGGTAAAGTGAGTCATTGAACAAAGATGTATGATACAAGGAATGCTGGAATGAAAATTGTTTCAGTTTGTATGCAGTTTCCATTGTAGAGAAAATAAAATAACTGAGGATAAAAAAAAAGTTTTGTTCACTGTTGGAATAAAAACACTTAGATATCAGCCCTTGTGCAGCTTTTACTAAAATAATTTTAACTGACTCAACTTTCTTCTCAGCCACCTAACAGCCTCACATAATCATGGGGAATACAAGCAGTGAGAGGGCCGCCATGGGACAGGGGGAAAAGGCCCAGCGGAGGGACAGCCGGGGGAACAAAGAGGGGCCCAAAATTCTGATGGATAGCCCAGAGGATGCAGACATTTTTCATGGAGAGGACTTGAAGGTAAGTTGTGCTGTTATCTCAAAGAAACCAGCACTCCAAAAATCCCCCAGTGTCATCGTGTCATCGTGCCAACTGTGCGATGTCTGTTTCAGGCTCCTTTAGAAAAGGAGGAGTACCTGGCATGGCAGCAAGACTTGGAAGCAGACGACAAAGCGCCGACTTTAGACCGACCGACTGTCTTTCGCTGGACTGGAGATGGAAAGGAGGTCTACCTGTCTGGATCCTTCAATAACTGGGCCAACAAGATTCCCCTTATTAGAAGGTGATTTAAGACACTGTATGTTATCGGTTTACCTTGCCGATATGGCAGCTATAATATGGTTGCAGTCTTCAAACATGTTTTAATGGAATTAACTTTTGTAATATATTTATATTTATTCTTTTGTAACAATATACTTCACAAAACAGTAAGCAAATGCTTTTGCTCTTCTTATATCTCAGTATAAATAAATCACCTTCATTATCTTTCTTCCCCAAAGCAATAACTCACAGTTATTCATAATTCAGGGATCTGAGGCCACAACAGTTTTCCTTTTTTGGTGATCATAGTTCTCAGAACGTCAGCGATGAGAATGTAGATATTAATACAGAGGTTCAACAAACACTCTTACTTCTCGCCTCACAAAACTCTCTTTTCGATTATCTGTCAAAGCCAGAACACTTTTGTGGCGATTGTCGATCTACCAGAGGGGGAGCATCAATACAAGTTTTATGTGGATGGCCAGTGGACCCACGACCCAACTGAGGTAAGTGATCATTCCTTCAAACTGCTCAAACACAATCAATCAGCTTGTTCAGCATCAAGCGGGGTGCTAAAAGCAGGTATCCCAGTCTTTAAAGCATTATCCATGTGATAGGCACATGTGGTAATTGTGTGTGACACTTAAAAAACTGTTGAACTTTCTTTGTGCTCTTCCAGCCAGTTATAACCAGTCAGATGGGCACCGTCAACAACATCATCCAGGTGAAGAAAACTGACTTTGAGGTGTTTGATGCGCTGATGGTGGACTCGCAGAAATGCTCGGACATGTCAGGTGTGTGGCAACACATACGCGGGAGATTGTTTTCAAAATGTTAATTTATACAAAAAAAAGAAATGGATTTGTTGTTTTTTTTTCTCAGATTTCTCAATGAAAAGATTTTTTACACCTGTTTCATACAACCTGCTTTATGGAGCATAAAGCATCGCCTTGCTCACAACGATAATGGACAAGAAGCTGAGCTTTAGCCGTAGGAAGTCAACCACTAAGATGTCAATTTTATCAAGCCCCTGCTGTGAGCTCTTTTCCTCGCTACATTGGAGCACTGACTAATGGCTTGCAAGCATCTTCTACCAAGAAAAAAGAAAAGCACAAAAAGAAGCCAAACTTTTTGCACAACGCTCATGTTGCAGAAGCTCCTCTGATGATTTTTTTCTGATCTAAGTGACGCTCTCCCGCCCTTTTCTTTATCAGACCTCTCCAGCTCTCCTCCTGGGCCATATCATCAGGACGCTTATGTTCCCAAACAAGAGGAGAAGTTCAAGTCTCCTCCGATACTCCCTCCCCACCTCCTTCAGGTCATCCTCAACAAAGACACGGGGATCTCTGTGAGTAGCTGTTATGGGCATAGATCTTTGTTTCCTTTGTGTACTTTTTTGAAAATCTAGCAAAGATTTGCAAAACCGGGAACAATAAAACTGTTGTTTTAACATCTGTTGTTTCCACTATATTCAGTGTGACCCTGCACTCCTCCCAGAGCCCAACCATGTCATGCTCAACCACCTCTACGCTCTCTCCATTAAGGTGAGGCTTCAGATCATCCAAATGACATTCAGTAAAGTTCTTTGTGTGTGTGATATTTGTTCGGCACCCCGGGCCTGCTGACACGTGGGAAAACTTTCGGTGGCAACGCTTGAGAAACAGCCCAGCTTTGTAGGCATTTTTTTTTTGTACAGAAAGAACTGCAACGGTCGCTGTTAGTACGCTCCCGCGCAGCTTGCACAGCAGATTGCATCGACCGAATGCCAACGATGATAACAAGCCGCTAATGGGACAGATGGACAGGGCCGAAGGACAGATAATTGCCCTTCTTACAACATTGTGACAGGAAAAACAAACTAAGCGCGCATGTTAAGATCGAGACGTGGAAAAAAAATCAAAAGAACACGCACAAGCAGACTTCACACTTGTACCTTGGTTGTGTGTTCTCATCGAAACTGTACAGTGTTTTCCCATTTCAGCTGGCACCTGCTTGCACCTGTACAGATAATTTAGGGTTTTTCTGTGTGCCAGTAGGCGTGTTAGGTACTTTGCAGCTGTGCTCAAACAATTGGACACAGAAAAGATAAAACGCTGCCATGTATATGCAGCAAAAGGTTTGTTTAATTTTGACATGAGCCTGAGCGATAACAGGTTTTTATGGACTCCCTGACAATTTTCAAACAGCCTGTACAGCCCCCACTGGATCTGTATCACTAATCTCATTTTGGCCTGAAAATTCACAATTTATGATGCTGAACTTTTTTTGAATGTCTGACTATTGCTGCTAAACAACATGATGAGTGCATTGCATGGCTACCCAATAGCAGTAGGGTTGGAACGATCATAATAACAGAGCACCACAAACAAAGCAGACACTTTTGTGTCCTTTTTACACATTAACGCCAGTGGTCAATTTAGAGACACCAGGTCACTTAATTCAGATGTGAGAAAACCCAGACACACATGGAAAGCATGCAAACTCTACCCAGAAAGCCTCAAACTGAAGCAGGAATCTTTTCCCTGTGAGGTGGGCACACGAACCATTATGTCACTTTGATACCAAATGGTTGAGCTCATCATATAAAACACGAGGACTGAAGAGTTGATTATTACATGGCTGAACCTTCTTGCATTGTGCATTACAGGAGGAGGCACAGTCAGTTATTACATACAGGAGACAAGATGTCAGTAGAAATATACACTCACAGCAGAAGTATAAAGAAAGAGTTTGGCTCAAATCAAACTTTCCACCAGCAAAACGACGAGTATTTTCACGACTAAGCGTCAATTCTTGTGCTGTGTGTTTTTTTTGTAAACCCGAAACTATTCTAAAACAAACTCCATTGCACAGAATCCCACAGGGGGAAAAAAGGAGCATTTTATCCGACCAAACAATGTGTAACCGGAGCCCATTTATTTTCTTTTTCTATACAACGAGCTGGAACATGTATCAGGTGGACGCTTTTTTCTCTCGTGGCTCGCTGACCTTTAATAATCAGGCTGTACCTTCTGTCACTGCCTCACAGCAAAACTCATTCAAGGTTGTACATTTTTTTAAACAATACCTCACATGTCCATTGAATACACGGGTTTACAGTGTTGTATCCAAGCACGTGGGGAGGTGGTATCTCTCTACCCATGAGGCCATTATGTATTGCAGCTTTGAACTTCCACTTCAGTGTTGATCACAGTGTACAGATCATGAATAGCGAAAGTTATGTAAGTGCCCAAAGGCTTTAAAATTGAGTGTCTTTAAATTGAAAAACATTTTTGCAACATGTCTGAGGAAATTCTTTTCTGCCTTGTTTTCTTTTGTTGTCACAGGATGGAGTGATGGTGCTCAGTGCGACGCATCGCTATAAGAAGAAGTACGTCACCACTTTGTTATATAAGCCCATCTGATCGAGGACTTTCTTTTTCAAATCAAAATCTGGTGTGTACACCAAGTGTACATAATAGTAGCTCCCCTTTTTTCCCCTATTATAGAGATTCCCAAGAAAACACACTCGTATTACTCACATTTTACCTCCTTAATTTATCAGTAAACTTCCAGTTGAGGTGAAGGTTATCAATTAAAGATTACATTTGAAATTGAGTTTGTAAAATTGTATCCTAATTTGTAATGTTCTGTTATCTACATGCCTGTGATGCCTGGTCTTAGAAAATCAGTGTTTGACCATTTCTTTTCATTTCACTTACACATTCAAGTGGCCAATTTTTTTCAGCTTGAGAATCACAGATGAACCTTTCGGTGGTGGTAGGATAAATGTTGTAAATCCACGTATTGTTCACACATCTGCATAGGATTATAAACGTCACCACAATCCTCTATAAATCTGCCTTTCACCTCAGTTCACTGGCTTCCCTCTGTAGTTCTCCACAGTGACGCATTTGCATGGTAGAATACAAAGGCAATAATGACAGGTTGGGACACCAACATGTTTGTTAGCAGGACAAACATAAGGAAGCATAATAAAAGGGGGATTGAGGAGAATCCCACTGAAAGACCTCGGACAAATGAGGCTGCTGTTGTCTTTCCCATGGAAGACGACACAACAGGAGTTGACCCACGAATGTCTCTGTTCAAAGAAGATGAAGGAAAAATGCACTGCTGTAGCTTTTCTGTTTTTTATCTTATTACTTTGTTTTTGTTGACACTGGAAATGTCTTAGTTATAAATGGAACATAATATATTTTCTTTATTTTATATATATGTATGCATATATATATACACACACACGCACACCACACACACACAGATGGATGACAAATTAAAAGAAACAATTTCCATATGTACTTGATGCTAATTATGTTAACTGACATGTTTTGCGGGGTAGGCTGGCTGATGTGTCTCAGCGTTTCACCCAGCAATAAAACATCATCTGACATCCTGACAGCGACGGTCTCCGGGACGATAAAATCATCCGCGACTATGTCAGTTGTGTAATACCAAGTGACCCCACAAGAGGGTGCCTTTAGTCAGTCTTGCTTTTTGATTAATCTCAAAGCAGTGAACAAAACTGAAGCTTGTCAGGACATTATGCTGACCCACCACCATGCACCACTCCAAAAAGTGGAGAATAATCAATGTGCACTGAACTTTTAGGTTGTCATTCATCTGTGTATTTCTCTGCACTGGTTTGTTATTTTGTTGTTTTTCTGTTGGTTGTGATGTGGCCAAGGCTAATCCACTCAACAACAAATTTTGTTTATTTTTCCTGTGCACTTTTAGCATGACAATGTATCAGAAGAATTACACTTATCTTTTTCTGTTAAATTTGGAGAATTTTGGATTTATTGTTGCACAACTACATATTTATCTTGCTTTTTTACAGAGTGAATGCACTGAATTTCATATTACAGCTAAGAGCTGGTGGCGTCTTTTATTGGTGCCATTAAACACCATCAACCTTTTGTAGCACTGCCAGTCTTCGAAAGTTCTGAGCGTGTTCTGGTTCATGTCAGCTGAAAAAAAGACCAAAAAAGCAAATTAGGGCAGCCAAACAACACTGGACATGTGGCTGGCAACTGCTCCTCTTTTTGATGAGTTTGTATCATCAAATTTGATGACCCGTGTGAAATTAATTATTTTCATATTCAAGACTCCAACAACCATTATTGTGAATTATTTTCATTCCTACCAAGTAGTGAAAGGCCAGTAGAGGCTAATGTCTCTCTTTGTATCTGCTCACCCTGCTGTTGTTTCAGAACTGACCTGGTAATGATTTAAAGATGTTAAAATGTTTAACATTTTAATAAATGGCACAATCATGATAAGTGTTGTTGTCTTTGTGATTAGTGGTGAATTGTATCTTTTTCCACTCATTCAAATTCATATTAGTTGCAGCTAAACATGATTGGAGGCGATTTAATGTTTTGTAATTGTTTTTTATTTAATGGGGGGGGTGTACCAGTGCAAGCTGTGTTTTGCTACAAGCAAGTAAAAAGAAGAGCTTGATCATTTTGTGCTTTATGCAAATGAAAATGTGATCATTCGTTTACTATTTAAAACATTGGTTTGATTGTTGTGCTTGTTAAATCATCTTTGTCAATGGAAACAACCCGAAAATATACCGGACAACAAAAAAAAATCAACTGAAGTTGCTGGTCGGAATTGAAACTATGCTAGAAAAGATTTGCGATAGTCGACAAAGTGCTGTGTTCCAAATTATAAAGGAGTATAAGCTATTTGTGTTTATATTTACATCTGACGTAAACTCCCAGACTATCTGGAATTGGAGGGGAAGTCTCAATCATCCTCTCAAAAGATGTCCCCACTTGAGTCCTGTGCCCTGTGCTGAGCAACAGCTTTGCGCAGTCTGTGAGAACAGTGAGGCCCTTTTGCATATGCTGCTTTACGCTACAATCCATGTGACAGTGTGTAGTATGAACAGCTGACTGGAGCCACCACCTATACTTGATATATAAAGGTGACGGATGTGAGACCGAAAGCCACTTTGTGACCAACCTTCCAGCTCAAAGGATGAATACCCTCCGGACCGTGTTTCTCTTGGCCGTGTGCCTGTCGTTCGGTGAGCACAACGTGACAAAAGCCTCTCGTCTGGGCACACAGTAAAGAATAGATGCCTGTCCTTGTGCAGTGTAAACTGTGATTATGCTGTGTTATTGCACTTCAGCTCAGTCCTTGGACTACAAGGCACTCAACCAGTTCCGACAGATGATCCTGTGTGTGATGCCTGATAGCTGGCCTATCTTTGACTATGCCGACTACGGCTGCTACTGTGGAAAGGGAGGCTCTGGCACACCTGTGGACGAGCTGGACAGGTTAGGATTGAGCCTTTTTGCTTCATTATTGTGTAGTCTAAAAACAGCCTGTTTCAGCCCTTGTTATGTTTGACTTTTGGTTCTGTAGGTGCTGCCAGGTGCATGATCAGTGCTACAGCGATGCCATGCAGCACTCCGAGTGCTTTCCCATCCTGGACAACCCTTACACTGAGTTGTACCACTACAGCTGTGATGAGAAAAACAACAAAGTCACTTGTGGCAGTGAGTAGACTGGAAACCCTCCTATTTTCAATTTTTCCTCTGTCTTTTTTCAATTGCATTCCCTCGCTTTTCTTCGTACTTATAGAGTGAAGAGTGCTCTTCTACTTTCTCTCCTCCAGGTCAGAATGACAGCTGTGAGATGTTCATCTGTGAGTGCGACAGGAAGGCCGCAGAGTGTTTTGGCAAAGCACCTTGGATCCCTGAGCATGAGCACCTCCCCAGCGACCAGTGCAAATAGATTTTCAACTTTATCGAATAAAGGATTTGTACTGTTCCCCGACACATTTCTCAGCTTTCTAAAGTCATGGTTACCTGGTTGATAACAGTCACATGCTGTCCTATGGACAACCTGCTTCCAGTGAGGGAGCACCTCTGAGAGGAAGGTGTCACACTCTGTTAAGTAACATAGTAATATATTGACATTGTCAGATGTTTACATCATGTAATTTTTTAGAAACTAAACAAGCAAGTGTAAACATGAAGGAATAAAGACTTTCAAAGAGTTTTGCCTGCTCTCTTCATATTCTTTTCTTTTACTGGCTCTTTTGAGACTTTTTGGGGGTATTTACAGGCTACTTTTCTTTACATTGCTTTATTCAGGTGTTTAAATGTTGTAGTTCAGAAGCACTTCATATTCAATGTTTTTCACTCTCATCAGGGACATTGAGAAAACTAATACCGCACATCAACATCATACAATGACGTTGGTGTCAGATTCTATAGATACCTTAATGCTTCTCTTTGTGAGTGACAACAATCTAATCTTTCTGTCTTTATTTCTGAAAGTTAGCTGTTTTGATTGATGCCCTTCTGATTAAGCAAGAGTCAAATCAAACCTTAGAGAAAAAAAAATCCTTTAAAAATTCCTTTTGGCAAACTGTTAAATCATGTTGAAATATTAATTGAAGGACAAAATGATGACTTGCTAATCATTTCACTACATCCTCAATATTCTTGGCAAACGGGCAACCAAGAAACAATGGGCTCCAGACATTGTTGAGAGTTGTGTTGGTAAAGTAAAGTGGCCCTCAAGTTGGATATCAAAGTTCACAGAGTTTGTGAAATTCAAACTCAATCCAACATGTGCTATAGCATGTGGCCGTTCTCAAGGGTCCATGTGACCGTGTGTGGTAAGAACAGCTGACGGGCAAAACCCCCCCAGGCTTGATATAAAAGGTGATGGATGCTGGATTAAAAGCTACTCTGAAAACAACTTTCCTGGCTTACAATGAATACCTTTGGGAGTGTGTTTCTCTTGGTGTGCCTGTCGCTTGGTGAGTAGGACGTAACAACGGCCACATGTGTGCGCTGCAGTCAGGAAGTGATTCGGGACCCTTATGCAGTATTCACTGGGATAAAGGTGTGTTTTTAATTTCAGCCCAGTCCTTGGACTACAAGGCACTCAACCAGTTCCGACAGATGATCATATGTGTGATGCCTGATAGCTGGCCCATTTTGGACTACGCCGACTACGGCTGCTACTGTGGGTTGGGAGGCTCCGGCACACCAGTGGACGATCTGGATAGGTTTGGACTGAGCTTTTTTCCTTGTTTTTATTCAAGCACCTTAAACATCCCAGCGCATGTTTTAAAACTTTTCCATCACCTCTGGGCCCGCAGGTGCTGCCAGGTGCACGACCAGTGTTACAGCGATGCAATGCAGCACCCCGACTGTTGGTACATCCTGGACAACCCTTACACCGAGTTTTACGACTACAGCTGTGACGAGAAGAACAAGGTGGTCACATGTGGCAGTGAGTACCGCAAACAGACGATTAAGTTTACTTTTTTACTGCACAAAACTGTCAATTTCAAGATGATGAAAACGAAGAGAAGTAAGCACTCTTCACTTTCTGTCTTTCAGACAAAAATACCGTATGTGAGATGTTTATCTGTGAGTGCGACAGGAAGGCTGCGGAGTGTTTCTCCAGGTCAAAATGGAACCCTGAGAACGAGCACCTCCCCAGCGACCAATGCGAATAAACACTCTCCCAAACGACGATTTTTAACCCTCGAGCACTAACGTCCCATGATATTCACCCCAGTGATTGTCCTCATGTGATTTGTGTTGCCTACTTTTGAGTTGTGGGGGCCCTGGGCAGCTTCAAGCTGCTCACTGACGTCATTGAAATTGGGCAAGTTTCCCTGCCCCTGTCGCAAGTTTGGGTGTTTTCACCTGGAGTTGTTTTAACACTCATCACTGATGGGGGGCTGCCAGGTGCCTTCACTGGACAAGGCTCACACAGTTGGTTGAACCAAAGAACACGTTCAGAGCTGAATGATCCCCTCAATCTTCACTGATTTACAGATTTACTTTAGGGTATGACCAGGATCCCTTTTTTGGTTGTTTATTGAGACATATTTGGGAAATAAAAATGTCACATGAAGTTTCTGTTTGACATATTTGATGAGCAACTTTTATTGGTTGGACTATATGGAGCAAAATACACCCAACATGAGTGCTTATGTTACTCATTTTAATGTTAGTGTTTTTGGGTTAATAAAGTAATTTACCTTTGAACATATCACCTGTAAAAATCAATTTTTTGCATCCTTACCCAATGTTCAAATGAGATCGACAGCGATGGATGAAATGCAAACATTGGAAATGTGATCATACTGTTTTGACAGTTGTAGATTGATACGCGTTAGTCTCCTTGCTCATCAGGCTATGTGGCACCAAACAAATAAAAAGGTCTTGTTGCTTGCTTTCAGAAAGTCCCCCTCTGTTAGCTCAGCTCTCACACAGCTGTGGCTGCAGCCCACCGGATCAGTCTTCAGGCTACTGTTCAGACAACACAGGCATCAGCACAGTAAGCACCAGCAGGCTGGTAGCTGGGCTGCTGGCCACCAGCCAGCTGTGCCTGCTGCTAGCTAACAGATAAAATGAGAAAAAGACAAATGCAAGCTAAAATGAAAAAAAAAGGATATTCAAAAAGTTGTTCGCTTGCCTAATGCCTTGTGTGCAAAGTTTAGGGAAATGTGCCTCATTTGTCACCGTCGTGTCCAATCCTGGGTGTACTGCTGGTAATTGTGGCATATATTGATCAGGAATCTTGCTCTTTCCAGTCTCCAGACAGATATCCAACTGCGATCATCAACTCTCTATCAGCAAAATGTTTCCAAATCATTTTTTCTCTGGACAAAACTACATCAATGCTCCGATTACACTGACAGAGCAGGCTGGTTATCAGCAGCAAACACTCCGACACCACACAAAAGTCTTTCAAGCGGAACAAAATGAAATGATTATTAGGATTTCAAGTAAATGGGAGAGCACCATGCTTCTTACAGTGTTTTCACTCATTCTTAACCACTTCCTGGTCCAAAAGGTAGGTCTCAGTATAACAGGACCCTAAGAAGAAAGAACAGTCAGTGACTGACTGGTTGAATCTTTCCCTATTGCGTTTTAAAAACAACATTAGATTTATTTGCGCATTAACTCTAATTCAGAGAAGAACCTGGAAACCCAATACCAAGCAAATGTGCCTCGAGTATTTTCGGATGACAAACTGGAAGTAATTACTGGCTGTGCTCATAATGTACTTTGGTTTTGTGGTTGTGGTCGCCATGTCTCAGCTTCAGCACGAGACATCGACACCACGCTGCTAAGAGACTGATAAAAAAAACACTGCTTTGGGGGATGATGTGACAACATGCAACATGTGTGAGCAGTTCACATGCTGCATTCCAGCTGATATCACTCAGCTGCGACGGTTCCCAAAGGTTGCTGGCCCAGGGAGGACGGGGAAAAGAAAGTGGGGGACAAAGGAGAGGTGGATAATGTAACAAGAGAAGCAGGAAAAGGCACTTTCTCACTGAGGACTGTTAAAGTATCTAATAATGACTCCACCCCAGCAGGTGAACACAAACCCAGGCATTATCCCAAAGTACATGCTGGCCTCCATGCTGCTATGACGACTCACTGTGAGGCACAACACAAGAAGCAACACATCCCAACGTGTTTTTCAACCCCTTGCGACAGGTGAGGGAGTGTCTCTCTCTCTCAAACCATGCACTACTTTTCCCAGAAGATCAGTCAGGTTGTTGATGTGCTCTGTCTGGTATGTGTGACGTACTGGATGAAAGCACACACCGGAAACCTGAGCCTGTGCCAAAACCAATAACGTCTGTGAGAATATACATTGCAACCACAGGTCACGTGTTCATTGTCTGTGCATAAATGGGTTAGATGCCTTAAATATAAAATGTCCTGTATGCTGTGTTGGAACATACGTGTTCTCACATTTTCCTTTGGGCATTTCAATCTAAGTGTACATGATATGCTACAAGCCCTTACACCACATTTGTAGTTGAGAGTTTCGGTTTCAGAAAGAAGGCAACACTTCAGTATTTAAATAATAGGTTTATTTACAATCTTAATGATTTGTGGGTTTTTCACATTTCAAAAGGGTATTTTGGCTCAGAAGGGCAAGTTAAAGAGGGATAGTCTTCTGAAACTGGAGACATCAGAGGGTCCACTCACCACTAAATCACAACATTCTAATGTGTATTATCACATCAATCCAAAGCTTGAATCTCACTAACCAAGCAAAGGTAAAAAGTGGGATTAACTATGATCAAATAGTGAACGGACACAATGACGGTTTAAAATCATTACTTATTACTAATGAGCTACTCTTCTCTGGATCACTTTGCTGAAACGAGCCATTCTGCCTTGACTCTGCTTGACAAACTCCTCTGAACATGCTGCAGGTCTGCAGAGTTATGCACGCTGCAAGCAAAGTTTCTGTACTTTGGGAGTGTCGGGTAAAACTGGCTCCCGCTGCCTTGGTTGAGAGTCGAACCATCTTTCTCAATGTGCACTCTGTAATTCTGCCCCCGGTTGTCATCCCAGTGCAGTATGGAACCAGTCCCTGGCCTGAACGCCACACAAAACTCAATTCGTTCTTTTGGATCTACATTCTGGGGTAAGCTTATGTCAAATGCAAAAACGTTGACGTCGGAAGTGCCACAGCGTCGCTGATGCAAAAAGGTGCAGGGAATGTCACGATGGGTCCGCCAAGAGTCAAAAGTTACCCTAACATGTGCGGCCCTCTCAGTAGTACCATGGGAAGTGTACACTTTGCCACTCAAGGAGTTCTCAGAGACATTGCAGCTCTCCAGTTGTACGTGATTTTCTCGCAGGAGGAATGCTTTAAAGTCCAGTGTTGGCTGAGAGAAGCCGAGGTGCAGCCTGTGGTGCTGCAGCCTGTTTGGGGTTGATGGTTGCGACTTGGCCAGAGAGGCCCTCTTCACCAGAGAAGAGGTCGGCTCAGGGATGAACAGACGCACAGCTGTGAGGGCCAGTCCCTTGGTATCTGCAAACACCACGCGCTTCTTGCTCACGCTCCCGCTGTACCGGCGTAGGCAACTCCGCAAGCCGGAGGGAACGTGACAGGAGACGTTCGATGCAGGAGGCGCAGAGGAGAGGTGAGGACCGTGAAGGCCTGCCTGCTGTGAATAGTCAGCTGACTGACAGAGACGCTGTGCAGGTTTCAGAGGAGACATGGACAACAGCTGATAAAGAGGCTGCCGCTGGCTGAGGGTCAGACACATGGCCAGGTCAACCGGAATCCCAGCATTCTTGGTATTGCCCAGGGCGTGAAGAACTCTGACAATAACACAGTGAGGGTAAAATGAGCTTTGTGGTCGTGAGAACATTTCCTTTGCCATATAACAAAGTATACAACTCCATCTGACCAAAATAAGAACTGCTACCTACCTAGTGCAGTTCATTTTTGCACTCCAGCTGTGACACTGCAAGTCTGTTGACTTTACTTGATGCAGCACTACACTCTGTAATCTGTAAATTGTAAACAAAGTGCTTCTTAGCATAGAGCCAACTAAACAGAAGCTGTGCCAACAGCCACAAACAGTAAAAGCCAAGTAATTGAAATTCAAGACTACAGGATTTTTCAGTGCAATATATACTTACAGGTATTAAAGCTCCATGTGTTTCACCAAATCAGTGATGACGAGAGGAAAAAAAGGAGCCGAGACTGTGGTATCACTTTCCCTCTGCTCTCCCTGGAGTTTATGAGTGGAGTTTAGGAATGAGACCGCACCTACTGTGTCATTGTATGAGCATGTGGGTGTATTCTAGCCAATCAAGGGAAGCGACTGCACTCACGTCCAACCCTCTAACAAACCGTCTTAATGACAGACATCTCGTTTGATGGAGTTTAGCCTCCAAGGCTTACACGTGAGTAAAGATGAAGTTAACTCTTAAAAGTGTATATTTTCTGTCAGTTGCAGGCACTTCTTATGGAAAGAAGCGCACGCAGACGACGGCCATCTTGGTTGAAAATAAATTTAAACTAAAATTCAGTATATAGTCAGTCGTGTCTCCAACAAAACTTGAAGACAGCTATTTGACAGGAGGAAAAAAGAAACAGGACAGACTTCAACTTGATTAAATATTCAAAAGATTTATACATTTTGATAGTTTCATTGACTCTCCCCTTATTAAACTTGTTACATTTTTGTGGCGTAGGTGAGCATGCTCAAGTGGCATGCTGAAATCTTGATGGTTGAGATACATTTTCACAACAAGAGACATTCTCCATGATGCTGTTAGAGAAATAACTTTTGTCAAATTGCTTTAGTTTTTATTCGGTTTTATCTGTTTGTCATAGAAATTCTGAAATTCTGAAATCCTGAAAAAAAAACCAGCTTCAGACTTTGACAAGTATTCCAATTATCGAGATGGTGCCTCGAGCTGCAATAACAAAATGTGTGCCAGTGTTATAATGTTGGATTAGGTTCAGGAGGTAACTGAGGCAGAAGAGCAGTTTGGGTTGGGTTGGTTACACAATCAGACTGAATCTGGTTCAGGTTCACATAATTCAAATGTAATGAAGAGATGGTTTGTGGTTTTAGATACTGGTCCTGGCTGGTTTGAAGTGGTTGAAAGCAATTGTTCACTGTTATATCATACTTTACAAAGAAAAATAAACGAAGAATTATCAGTGGTATTATATAATTCTTATTGTTGCATAACCCTCTGCAAACTTTGCTACATGTGCAAAATGTTGGGTCGGCAACACAAGCAAAAGAGCAGGAAAACGAATTCATTCGTAGTCAGAAAAAAAATCATTGTTATTTCAGTTTTACCCATAACCAACAAGCTGGTATTACCTATTAGGAAAAAGGGTGGTCACACTGGCACATGGCAACACTTACACACATACTCTCTTCGTCAAAACAGCAGCACAACTACCGATTGTCTCAAGCTCTTAATTTGTGCCATTGTTTATTGTATGAGACATCAGCAACTCCACAAAACTGTCACTTCCTGCTGGTCTTCTGCCAGACACAGCTAATTAAATGGCAGTAATCTTGTGACATTTGCAAGTCGCTGTCAAGAGCGGATGTTAAACTTTTTGGGGCGAAAAACCATGATTGCAGTCAAGAGAAAGTCTGACAACGAGGTCTCACTGGATTCGGATTGTCTATATATTTCAACCCACAAGAAGGAGTTTGTAAGATATAAGGTCATTTGTGTGTGTATAGCATCCCCAGTATTACAAAACTGGGCAGACAAAGGCCACTTGATTACCTTAACTTTCAGGATACAGTCAACTTACCGGTTTCCCACTAAAACCTAGAAGTCCCACGAGTCTAGCAGACTCACTGGGGTGTTGCAAGATAAATCAACAGGATGTGTCATCATATTTTAGCTGCAACGCGTCTGTAGTCATAGACACCTACAGAAACAGAGAGTCATAATGGATATGAGCATCACTGCTCCTGAGTGCCAGGGGATTGGCACACACTTGATGCCAACTTCTGCAGGTGAAGTAAGGTCATCTGATGAAGTAATGGGTAAGACTTTACACATACCTTTCGGTTACAGACATCATTTGTCTTCATTTTTTTGGTATGTCTCCTGTCTGACTTCAGTGGCAGAACACACCAGCTAAATCCCTTCCATGTGGATAGGACATCTATATTTGGTGCTGTTCAGTCCCATTTCCTTGCTCTACCTTCAGATAGTGCGTAATAATGTCTTATTTAGGTCATATCCTCAAAAATGGCTTCGTACAATTACAGGCATGTTTGCAGTTGATTAAAAATGTGAGTCTTGTTAGACAAAAGGCAAATGATTCTCATGCGATGTAGTTGTGGGTGCTAGGGATAAACCAACCATTACGAGGTTTATGCGAATTAACCTCAAACTGAACACCTTGTGGATTATCACACATACAAAAGATGCCAAAATACAGACATGTCATGCCTGTTTTGTGGTTAGGAAAGGAAACCTTAAAAAAAAGTCAGGTGCTGCATTATGTTGATCGTGAAGGCAACGCGGTTTTCAAAATTTGGCTTCGAGCCTGAAACATAAATCACGAGCAGTCATTCAAGCCCTTTCATTCCAGAAAAAATCCCTGGTGCAGTAAATATACATCGAGAATTAGGATCCACTAGAGTTTGGAAGCAAATCTATTCAACAGAGCATCGAAACATTTCTCCAACTGGTTACAACAAAACTCTTAGAGAAGGCAACAACGAGGTGGAGCACCATGCCTTTATAAGTCCTCAGTTAACAGTCAATTGTGTATGATCAGTTCCCTTCCTCCAACAGCAAATGTAAAATTAGCTCAGTCTTTGTGAGGTTCTTATTACGCACAGGCCCTTTTCCTCTGTGTACACGCCGAAATTATAGCGAGAACCCCCTGATGTGCCAGTAATAAAAAGCAACACTCAAAACAGCTTGAGGAAATTCATGAAATGGTTACATTTGAATTCAGTGGATGTAGGCGGAATCGATTGTACATAGCTTCTAAATCTCGCTGTGAACTCTACCTCCTTTCCCAGGCTTAAATAATATATATTCACTGTGTCAGCTTGTATCATATTAACCCATAACACCTCCAGTCATATTACTTATGCAGCATGAAAGTAAGGCTGATATGCAGGTGTCAGATGAGCACACCGTCTTTTCACTCGAGTGCACAATTTAGTCACTTGTCTTGACAAGTCACATATGAACAGAGGCTTTCATACTGCAAAGCTGCTTGACACTTTTGACCTGATGTCCTCATGAAATGTGAAAAGCAAAAAACAGGTCCAGTTCATTCTTCCATGCAGGGTCGCACAATGCTGGAGTCAACTGAGGTTGTTACAAAGATTACTGTTCAAAAGATGAGCAATTTCTTTTTACCAGTTCAACAATGATAAAGTCGAATTGACTGTTCCCGTGAACCTATGAGTTGTTTTATAATTGTTGTTTTTTCACCCTCATAGACAATAAGTGTTATCCTAAATGGCTTGAATTTTCTCTCTTGCTTTTTCCACTCCTTTTTATACTGTTTTGAGTGCTGCCACAGTGAAAACTATTCATTGAAACATCCAGTAAATATGGTGATGACATTCTCTTGTTATAAACCATATTTGGATCTGGGCTTGAGGGTTGCTTCTAATAAAATGCTGGCTTACAAAGAAAAATGCAAAATAGTACTGGAAATGTGACCATTTGTTAGACTTTTTAAAAACTGGTGGTGCACTATTCCCCATTCCCTCACTGTCTATTAATCCTGTGGGAGCTCAAACAAACTGATCTGTGGCAACTTGTTCTCCAGGTTTTGCCAAAAGTTGTGATGCCGACTCACTCAGCTGACTGGTGTCTGGTGCTTCCAGATGTTCAGTGAGCAGACATCGAGTCATACGAGACGCCTCATTGGCTTTTGGTTTTACAATGTCTGTCTGTCTGTCTGCCTGTCTAGAACGGGCTCTTACTCTGTAATTGCCACTGGCCTAAATGGATTTAAATAGAGTCATTTACACTGAAGTTTGCTTGTTTTTGACAATTGGGACGAACATTACTCTTGTTATTTCACGCAAGCAAAAGTATGGTACACTCTCTTCTAATAAAAGCCACTTCTATCACAAATTGCCACTAATGTCCCAGTGACGCATTAGGAATGCATGATAGCTCAGCTGACTTGTTTGTTCTAATACAACAGGGAGCTATCTGAGGTTGGCTCTTTATACTGGTAACAAAGGAAATTAGGCAGTTATTTGCATGCTTTGAAAGTTGCTTTAAAAATAGGGTTCCTTAAAAATCCCTGCTTGGGTTGATTTAAATGGGGTTATGCAACTGAGTTGTTGCTTGCTCATTTATGAAAAGATAATGGACTACAAGAAAAAAAAAACTGGGGAGGATTATCAGACTTAATGAATACAAAAATTGTCAAATCAAAGGATTAGAGAAATGTTCCCCTTCATCATCTTATGAATCTACAGAATGATGAAGGATGTGTACACAATATTGAACCTTTCACTTATGAGCTCACTGCAATGCAACACCAACAACTACTGTATACATTTGAGGTTTTCCTCTTACGTCATTCCTTGGTTGTTTTCTCTCCTGGTCCTCTTGTGTGAACCAGTGCTGGAGGGCAACATATTCCCCAACTGTGCCTTTCAAGCCTCGACATGAATGTGAACACTTGTGTGCATTCAGCAGCCCAACTATTTGGCTTGGCTGTTGAAAAACACCCACATTGATATGGGTGTTCCCCAGAAAGCTTTCCAAAGCAAACCAACCTGCACAGTTTCAAAGGGGAAGAGCCAATGTTTTGGCAGAGTTAGAAATTTTTGTGCTTCATGAGTCCCAATGGTTTAACCTAATACCCCCAGTGTATGCAGTCACATGGATTATAAAGGAGGCATGTAAAAAAGAGAAAAAAAAGCAGTATAAAAGATCATATTTACAGCAGAAAGATCTGATAATCTCTTGGTTCATGTGGGGTCATTTTGAGTTCAAAAAGGGTTTCCAAATCCAGGAGAAACACACACACAATCATGAGCATGAACAGAAAACAAACAACGCAACCAGAACACAAACACAGACTGAGGTACGTACACACACGAGGCAGGGAGACCTTACGAGGCACAAGTGAGATAATCAAGGTTACTGCACAGGTGCAACACTGAGCGTGGACAGACTTGGTACCAGGAATGGATAATATTATAAACATAAGACAACAACAAACTGAAATGGCACAACATAACAAGATGCAACAAAAGAATACACATGAGCAACCAAAAATAAAGAAGGAAATTATAGTGGCACTGAAGAACATCAGTGGTTGTGAGGTGTATTTTTATAATAGCAGTGAGATGCGAAGGGGTGTTCAGACTTAAGTCAAGTCATTTTAAATA
>JAUESE010000098.1:5179558-5194069 GCA_032274725.1 Malacoctenus triangulatus
GTGGTTGTGAGGTGTATTTTTATAATAGCAGTGAGATGCGAAGGGGTGTTCAGACTTAAGTCAAGTCATTTTAAATATTCAAAAGTGTACAGATGTTATTTAAAAAAGAAAAAAAAAACCCAAAAAATCAGCAAGATTGTTTTTTTTGAGATTGTCGTGCCAGTGTCGGTATTTTGTAGAAGGTGAAAACAGCAGATAAGTCAGGTGAAACACATCACACTAATCGAGATACCAAAACCTTCTACGCCCACATTGGAAATTTTGTGGGTGGACATTGGAAACATCAGCTTTGGGACATGCACTGGACACATGTTGGCAACTGTGACGTCAACGGAAGAAAAAAACAAACAAAGTTTACCAGTAAATGTTTTGGGAAAATGGACAGATGAGTCGATGTGGTTGTTTGGTTAACAGGCCCAAATATTGGTTTTTCTGGTTTCAGGCTGATGGAAAGGTTGACTTTCCATCAGAAGCAATAAAAAAAAAATTCAAGGTGTTTGTGGTTTCAATTTTAGTCAGTATGATTTTTATTCAAGCAGAACATTTCCATTCAAACAACCCTAAGATGTGTTCGTTTCTATGATTACAAAACTTAAAGCCAAAACAAAAAACTCCACTCAATAGACTTCTTCAAGTACTGGCACCTAAAGGTGCAGCTCAAAACAGGCTTGTTGGTTCACCTGCTTTAAATGTTTTTGAAGTTTTGATTTAAAATCCTGAATCCCTCAGATACTTTTTAACACTCAAGTCAATTGAAGAGAAATAAGAAATATATATATATATATATTCAAATCCAAAAACTTTATTTCATTGCGAGAAAAAAAACATCTTCAAAGCCAAAACTATGCTCCTGCTGGCAGAACGATTTGGATTACTCTTTTAAGAGGAATGATGAGAGAGGCTGATGTAAGCTTGCAGGGGGAGAGCAGCAAATTGCACACTGTAACCCCATTACCACCGTTAGCTGGCTGCAGATAGCACCCTGAAGGACCTCTATCATCATTTGTGCTGACTTCCTGTACGGCCAGAAGGGATGAGGGAGGAGCACCCTCCTGCGGGAAGAGGAGGGAGTGCGCCTCTCAGGCTCCCGGTTGTGTTTATGGTCCGTGGCTCAAGGATTGTGTCTAATTAACTCACCGTCACATGTTGGAGGGACTTAAGTGGAGCACAATCTCTATTAGCACAGAGATGTTTGTGAGAAACCCTTCCCTGAATATATTATTTCCTCTGTATTTTATCTCTTGAGCAGCAGTTTTGTCCAGCTCAGCAGCCATGTAAAAGGGCCGATGCCTTTGAATTCATTCATCCCAGAGAGAAGGACTGGTATTTATAAATCATGCAGCTGTATGCACAACAGGGACAGATAACTTTGACGATCAATCTGCTTGACTGCAAATTTAATCATTTGTTCACTTTGTTTACATTATTTGTTCCTCTTTTCTCACTGCACTGAGCTTCTTTTACACATTTTACTTTCAATACAAGATAAACAACATACATTTGTGGAGCCAGTTCTTGATTTTCCACAGTTTAGCGATATTCAAATGGTTTAAAAATGTTTTGCATTTCTTTGAACCTTCGCTTTACGAGTCTGGACGGACACATGTCTTCTGCAGCTTTGCACGTGGATAGACGCACGCAATCACTCGGCAGCCATTGTCATTTTTGTCCTTTATACTTTGAAAATGGCATAAAAATCAATGTCCCTGAGGAAAATAAGGTATCTAAAATCTGAGATATTGTAATAAGACTCCATGTCATAAAAAAGGTAAAACATATTGGTGATCACGAAAAGTCTGACAGATGTGCAGAGGCTGTTAAATTCAACACACTGAAAAGAACAGTGAATGTCAGAACATTATTTTCCCCTTAAATGGGATCTGGGGAATCAAGATTAGATTAAAAGGAGAGATATTCATTGATGTCTAGCTATGACAACTGAGTGAGTTATTCTTCACTCCTTATGGACTAAAGGCAGGGGGATATTAAATCTATTTTGAGAGTGGCTTTATTGGGGTGGGAGACCTCTGTGAGATCAGTGCTCGCCGCCGCATGTTTACCCTTGCGGGCAGTGGTCCAAATGCTTAGAAAGGAACAGAAGTGAGTGGAGTGCAGCCCTGGGTTTGCACCTCCTGGCTTTTGCCGATCGTCCTCGGCGTGGGTCAAGGCAGCAGCTGGGACGCTGGAGAGCAGCTCCACTGCTGCAGGAATCGCAGCAGGACATAATAGCGGGAGAGGGGAGTCAAGCTGCTCGTCTTCCTTAATCAGGCACAGTAGTTCCCCATCGAGCTCTTTTATCATCTTCATGTTCGGTGCAGAGCCATAGCTAGACTCCATCTGCTACAGTGGCCTACCTACTGAAGACACTGTCATCCTCCTATAGGGGACATACAGTACTGTGTATATATAGAATCACATATCAACAATAGCAAGCTGAAACTGGCTGTTTTGCAGAAAATGTGAGGCTTTTGGAGGCTGCTTTAAGATGTTTCTATGAGTCAGTTCGTGAGAGGAGCACTGCTGGGATCGTGTCACAATCTCATTTCATTATTTAATATCCATATATCCTTTGTGACCTTCCACAGGAACACATTGTTTGCACAGAAAAAGAGCAAACAACCCAATGTTGAAATGTGGTCAAAAATGGTTTGCGAATCGCGCTAAATGCTTCAGTCATGAAGCCCGTCATGCCAAATGGAATATTTTTGGCAGCAGTCGAAACGCTGTCAACGCCGGAGGAACCATAACCGCCGAATTATTATGTGCATATTAAAAAATAAAGGCAGTAAGCCACAAAGGGGGGTGGGGGGCTACGGATGGATTGTCTGGCAGTTTCATTCTCTATAAAATGCTATAATGTTTCCTTTTAAAAAGAATTAAAACGATTAAAAGTAGAATTGATGAGAGCCTGACACGAGCCCTATGGAAACGCCAACACCGGAGTTAAATGAATCGCGATTGTAGTGTCATCATAAGAAATAAAAGATATGTGCAATATTCATAAGAACGCTCATTAAATACTAATATACCCCACAAATAAACTTTCATATGGTAATGAGTTTCTATGGGGTGGATGCTCCCACGAACTATAAAAATGTTCATTCTTTTGTAGATTTGTGTAGTCTACGCATATACACTGCTGCATGGTGCAAAAGTAGAACAGTGTATTTGTGTGTTCCATGAAATTTAACTCCCATGAGGTAACCATTTGCAAGCACATTAAGGTATGATGTATAATTCACTGTATATATTTCCTAATTAATAATGGATCTGCTGCCTTTACGGTAGTGGAGCAGCCTGTCCCAGAATACAGCACTTTGTCTTTTAGGTTCCTTTTTTAGTTAGTATGGTAAATTAAAGTGTAACTACATGTCTGTATGCATTGCCACAAAACTTATGGACTTATAGACCACTCACTTATTTGAGAGGGAGGCACATCATCTCACCAATGTTTAACCAAAGTAACAAATCAAGCTATTTTCCTTTTTCCACAATTTCACACACAACAGCATAAACATACAACAGACATTCAGCAGCTGCACTTTAACCTTGAAATGAAAGTCTCATGCACGATCCACCCATCCACCCCGTTCTCCTCTAAGCTAGTTATTGATCATTTCAGTAACAAATGTACATGTGGATGACTACTGCAGTTTCTTCAATCAACCTGTTTGGTAACTTTCAACTCAAAGCTTCTTTCATGCGTGTTCCAATCTTCAGTTTATCTTTTCATTACCAACTTGATTATGAACAATGCTTTGACACGCAAGCTCATTCAGACTGTTTCAGTGAACTCTTCTCCTCACCTCATCGTGAGTGTCACTTTTCTTTTCAGAAATCTTGAGATTTCAAGACAATGGTACATTTACAGAGCACACACTCATTCATTATCATCACATAAATGAATCTAGACTGTCCTCCGTCTCTTATTTCCAAGGAGACAGAAAAGACAGACGCATTGTCTTGGCTGCCCCGTAAGCACATACGCACTTCGCAATCAGCCCATCACAACAGACATGGAGATTCATCACAATTGATATCATATGTCCTAGATAAATGTGACTATTTTCGGCGATTATGTGCTCGCTGGCAGTACCTGAATCACCTTGTTCTCATCGAACGACATAAAAATCCAGGCTGAGCCGCTCCTCCTCATCCAATATGAGTTCGATGAGGTGGTGTCGAGGTGAACCGATTGTTCTTGATAATAGTGTGAAATAAAAGCTTTTTGGAAAAGGGTACATCTAAGCTTGACCACTTTTCACACTGGGGATCGCTTAGAAAAATGTTCTGCCCATCATCACAGTGATTGAGCAGCAAGGGCTCTTAATTTGAAGAAAATCTCAGTGCTTTTTCAAAGGTTACTGATATTCCAAGAACCAGATGTGCCCTAATTTTTACAAACTGCAGGATAATTCAGCTTGACATCTGTGAACGGCTGAAGATTTTCTATTGGGTGCGCTTTGCCAGCTGGAGAGAAAATAGAGTGGTCAGGTGAATTCAGAAGCAACCTGCCAACCTTTATATGTCAATCAATGATTTAAATGAAAGGATAAGAAAAGAATATTGGCGATTGGCATGCATTAATACCTTTGCTGCACAAAAAGGTCCCTGCCCAGATGGCACTTTTCAACACAAACTGTGGGTGCTCTACTCCTGTGTGTATGGATTTTTCTCTCTGGTACACAGGTTTCTCCCACAGTCCAAAAACCTGCTTATGAAAGTCACACAATTACACTACAATGGGCATTGGTCTGAACATATGTATGTTTTTCCATTTGTGTTAAACGAAGTGGCCACTTCTCTGGGATGCACTGAAACTTTGGCACAATCAGCTGGGTTTGGCTCAACTCCCTTACAATGCTGAGCAAGAAAAAGCAGTGGAGGAGACGACTGGATGAATGTATATTTAAGCATTCCTGGCCACTGTTCCATGCACCACCTCACTGAAAATCTTCCTTAACATTGCAGTTCAGTTTCATGTATTCGTAGTGTCATAAGTCAGATATAATCATCTACGGTTTAAAAAAAGGAGTGAGCAACATCTTATTTCCTCTGTGCATACTTCATTTAATGGCAATGTGCTTCCGCTGTGCAGCTGCCCACACGCAGTTACTTTCAGCTCCACTTGATGGCAGTGGAGTACCAATCATATCAAATGCAAAATGGTTCGTTTTTTTTCTCTTATTCTGCATCATTAAGTGCCTACACAAAACTTAGGCACAGTGAAGAAGGGAAAAAAAAAACCTGTACTGTGGCCTCTTTTATTAGGACCACCACAACCACACTGGCCCACTGCCCACAGGTGTGTTTGTGGCTTCTGGCTTCAGCTCAATCAGCCTGATAGAACCTCATGAAACACTTTCCACAAACGCAAGCACTTTTCTAACCTTGGACAGAATATCCGCAAATGATGTATACTGTTGAGAATTTAACAACTGAAGGAGGTCCTCTCTTACCAGGCACTTACTGCTGTTTGGGCAGCAGTCTCACACAGACTGTGGGCCAACACTGCTAGAAATCTCCAGGTGGGAGACAAAGCTGAAAGTACAGTATGTAAGTTTTAAGTGATGACACTTTTGTGCTTGCAGTGAGTCACTTTAGTGCCCAGTCTGCCCTTCAGTGCTGTTTTTAGGTCTCTCCAGTTTGCTTTTTCAAAACAAGTTTCCAGCATTTCCGGCTCTAGATGTGTTTGTCCTGTTCTATCTCACTATATTGGCACAACACACTGCACTCAAGAGGAGGGTCATTCAATTTGTGGTCTTGGAGCAAAGTCCAGACCAGGGGGAGGAAATCCTGGTCCTGGAGGGCCGCAACCCTGCAAGGTCTCAATGTATTCCTGCTCCAAAACACCTGAATCTAGTTGGTGTCATCATGCAGCTCTGCAGGAAAGCCTGATAAGCCTAATAAGCTCATTGCAATCAGGTGTGTTGAAGCTGTGACACTAGGCAGGGTTGCAGCTCTCCACCACCACGATTGCCTACACCTGGCCCAGATCATGAAACTATCTTTGAGAGCACTTGAGAGTAACTAACCATTTAAAATAAATGTGTCTCGTCCATGCATGAGGCTATGATGCAGGATGTTGCTTTGTTTCTGGCAAAAGATGCTACAAAAAAATTCATGAATGCAAAAAAAAAGAGCATTCCGCCTGCGAACGGTGATGTGGAAATTGAATATATGTTGCACTGTAAAAATATTGTTATTTTCACAAAACAAAATTTTAAATTGAGCCTTTAATGACCCACAGATGATCACTTTGAGCAACAATGAGGAAAAAACTGTTCAATCAGACATACGTACATACAGAAAATGTTCTTCATCTGGAACGTATCGTGTGCTCACCAGACCGTGCTTGATGTTTGGCCAGGATGAGGCAGTGCCCCTGGTGCTTCAGTTGTATACATAGTCTCAAGTGCATTTGTATCACACTCCACTGCTGCTACATGGCGCACAAGCATGGCAACGACGATCCAAATACCACTACCACATACACTATTTATTGCATGAGAGAATAAAGTTCCCTTGTGGTAAAAACGATTGCAGGTAAGTAATGGATTCACGTCCAGTGGGTGCGCCAGGACGAGTACAGAGTCTCGAGTGCTATTGCTCATTTCGACCCATTTTGCAATTGCATGATACACTACGGTGACCTTGTGGAGGCCAAATTGGGGAGCTTATTTCCTATAATGCATGTCACGATCCCATAGGCTTTGCATGGCTGAGTCTTGTAGCTATGCACTGGATTTCTGCATTATTGAAGGGCCTTACATCACCAGAGCCTCAGCTGCATTAACTCTGAGGTTAGCTACGCTTCTTTATCCTCAGAAAAAAAGCACAAAGATCTTTGTCATCAATTTGCATAATACATGAATACATGAAGACAATGACGTTTTGATTGGTGATCTGGGCTCAAAAAAAGCCAATGGCATAAATGCCACACTGTAGCTTTCTAAACCAAGTATTATCTGAGATCTATAATCAAGCGTTTCCGCACAAATCAAGTGACCTAATCAAGAATTTGGTGACTTTCTTTCGAGAGGGAATGAATATCCCATAAAACACAATCATCTCAATCTTCTAACACAACCCGGGGAAGGCTCCCGTGAAGAGACAGAAGCAGCTGGGCACGAGTATGTTCGAAGCAGTAATGCAATCTGTTGAACTAATATATCTGATGTTACTGTTCGCTATGTCAGTGCGAGTAAGTCATCCTTTGCCTTGAAAAGACACAGTTGAGTTCGGGTCTGCTTTCAGCTGACAGAGATGGTGAGTGAATTAGCCACGCAGGCAGAGCAGAGCAGAGCGGAGAAGAGCAGAGCAGTATTAAAAATTCCTTCTTACTTCCTCATTCCCTGTGATGCCGTTTGATCTCACGCCTTTATTCTTCGTATCTGTGTTCATCACCTCCATCACTCATTTGCTCTTCTGAAAAAAAGGACAAAAGCACAGAATGAGTTGAGGTTTTGTTCCCAGGTACAAGAAAAGTTGATTTCTCCTGGAAGAAATAAATCATATTATCAGGTTATGTACTTAATTTTCAGGCTCCTCTACTTTCGCGAAAACCAACAAAATCATTCTTTGCATGAAATGTAACCAGCAATGTTTAACAATGTTTCAGTAGCTGCACAATATTGTTCCATTTGTGATTTGATGTGATAAGGAAATATGTAGTCTATTGTACTTTTGATACTTGGAGCAAATCTAACATTTACTGATCTATACGGTGTAGAATCATTACCAAGTTTCCAATAAAAGCAGCATTTCAGTCTTTCACAATTTGAACATATGATATGAAAGTGAAACTCAACCTTTAAAATTTGAATGCTCTTACAGAAAAATGTGTCAACTTCTTTTATAAACTAAAGTCCTTGGAAAGGATGTTTTCTACAACAGTTTCTAAATGATGAACTACAGAGAGCTCTTGTGACCTGAAGGAACAGCGTGTTGTTTTGTTTCAAGTTTTACAATGTTGCTTTCAAAGAAACCTTTGTAGTGCCCGCTCTCATATCTGCCCCATCCAAACAAATTAAATGCAGACGTTCACACTGACCGACATCAGAGGATGAGTCTTGTTTAATACGGTTCGGACAGCGCCCATGTGTCATCATCATCCGGAGGATAAAAGCTAAATATTCAGAGTATTGTGCATAATATGCCGAAGTCGTTTTTAAATGATTCTTTTCACACATGCTTGAAGAACTACATATCTAAAAGATGTAAGGGGATCTACTTTAATCTAACACCGTAAAGCTTCTGTCAACCCCAAAATCATATTGTGTAAAAAAATGGCTTGACATTTTGATAAATGTTTGAATTTTTGCATCCCCACAGAGAGTATGATTACAAGATTGATGCAACGTAATACATAAATGAGACCATGATAGATAACAAGCTAACCCATGAAACAACTTACAGACAACAAAAACTGTTGGATTTTGGGATTCTCTCTTCAAATGCATGAGCTTAAGTGGTTGCATACTGTCCATCCAAACCAAAGTGTTGACAGACCAAAGTGTTTCAGTGAAATGTCGTATCAATGCTGTTTTTGTAGTTGATTCACCAAAGATAATAGTTAATCAGGTCTGACTGTTGTCATTTCAAACAAAGCGTAAAAACATCATTCTCAAAGCTGCAACAGCCTTTTTCACATCAGTGAACATTATGTTCAACCTTTGAACGTAGCATGATCAGACCATATTGCCACATTTGCTTTTTTTCTCCAATTTGCTTATGTGTTGAATTTCCTTTAATATATAAGAGTTATTAAATGAACGTGTGAATGCATTTAAAACATGATCCTCAGTAAAACCTCTTCACCCTGACCTCCCCGATACTCATGGGAGGTTACTGTTTGCACCTGATAAACTAGCACCCGAGCACCCCCTCACCTTAGCTCTGTTTTCCAACCTATTCCTTAAAGTACACATTTATCCTTCTTTATAAATGAATTAAGCTCCAAGTTCAACGAGAAATGATTTGAGGTAAGGTGTTGGGTCCCTCGCTTACTATGAAACCAGAGATCAGGGTTACAGTCAAGAGATGCAGAAAGTCATCAACTGACAATCAGCTGAACATTTCACTCTTCATCTTTTATTCATCGTCGACACCACCACCAGGAAATACTGCAATGGACTTTTAGTTTTGCATCACAGTTTATTTTAGCTGAACATCTGGCCATAAATAAAGTTAAGTATGGCTTAGGAAAGTATATATGGTTTACCACGCACATATTTAATCTTGTCAGCAGCAAAATCGAAACGGTGAGACTGCAACGTCGGGGCTTTTCCAAATCAAGTCTGAAAATCTTATCTCATTTTCAATTTTTCCGTGGCATATTGGCGTGAGTTAATTCCATGCCTCCTTCTTTTTCTCCATCTGAATTTCATTGTGTCTGCCTAATCAGCCAGAAGCAGAAATGATCTGCTAACATTTCATTTCTCCATGAATATTTGATTGTCAAAAATTGTCCTGGGGGAATGAACTGGGCCCAAGGTTCGGTTTTGATTTGCGATTAAACTATCAAGAAATCAATTTCATCTGCTTTGAATAATTCAGGGTTTAATGGAATGAGAAATGGCAAAAGGGGCATGGGTTATGAGATGGTCTGAAGGGTGTGCATGTGTGTGCGTGGGGGGTGGGGGGTGACGCAAAGGGGAGGTCGTGTCGCTCAAAATAAAAGCAGGGAGCTGCAATGTGGTGCAGAGTGGCTCGGGAGCTTCTGTCATTTCACCTGTACTGCTGGTGCAGCATGTCAATAAGGCATCCATGGCAGGAAATCTCTGATCGCACCAAGTTTAGCAGAACATTTCGAGGTGACTTACATCAGGACTATTCAGATGGCAGCCTGCGGGCAGGGACCAGCAATCAAATTTTTCATACAATGTGATATGTACAGTAAAAAACAAAGAAAGACTGAAGAAATGCTCATGCAGCTCTTCACAAATGGGAGAATTAATAAACAGACAGATAAAAGAGTTCAACATGCAGAGACACTTTCAGACCACCCACACCAGCTTTGGCGCCGACCATCCACCAGGTTTGGGTGAGTGCCAGAATGTTTTTTCCTTTCATAGTTTTTTTTTTTTTCTATAACTCAAAGCTACCAGCAAACCAGTGCTGTCTTCTCTAAAACTTGCAAACTTTCTTGTCGTGACTTACATGGACAGATGTGTCACCACACTGTTGATTTGCTGTTCAATCCAGGAATTGGAACAGATTGTGTGCATAACACAGGGGGAGCATTTTCTAAATTCAGGCTGTAATTGGTTCCGGAAAAGCTTCATCCTCTGCAGTCCACTGATCATTTTTCCCTCCCCCTTGATCAAACTTAACTGGTTGTGTTTGCCCAAAGCTAAGCTTTTCGCTCGCAAAGCACACATTTAGCAAAATGTACATACGTTGCTGAGGGGTGGGATTCCCCTTACACCCTCCTTGAATCTTTGCAGCTTTCCATCTGTTGAAGTATTCTCATCTCCGAAGGGGTTCCTTTCCTTTCAGTGATTAAAGCTACTTCAATGCATCCCAATAAATGAAGCAGAGCTCTCACCTCTCACACATCAAGAGTGGAACCCAAACAACCCGTAACACTGCCTCAAGTGGGGTTGTGAATTTTCGTTAAAATCTCCAAAACCTGTTCTTTCAAATGTTATTTGTGACCACATGTTAGTGAGAGCCCTCGACAGCAAAAGCTACAATACACATGTGATTTTTCACATCGTCTTTTGTACTTTCATTTTCTCAAATAATTCCATTCATTTGCTTATTATTCAAAAGATTATGTTGCGTTGAGCTTTATTAGAAAAATGATTACCTGCACCCTTGAGTAATTGTTTTCCTCTTTTTGTAACAGTCATTTTGTATGATTTGCTTGTGTTTATCGTGTAGCTGGGTGTAACTGCACCCCTTTGTTTCTACCTGTTCAGTCGTGTACCTGGATGCAGGGAGACCATTTGGACAGAGGTGAAATAAGGACTCTCTCACTGTCTCCTCCTGCACAAATTTAGCCCATTTCCCAAATGAGCACCGAATAGCAAAATTTTTCCATTGCTCTGAAATCATGTTACTCGTATTTCCATTCCGATGCATACAAATATGGCATCTCTTGCATGTGTCAGCTCAAAAAGAATAGCGCTGCCGGTGTGCGTCCTGATGAAGCCCAAATAAATGGAGCTGCATGCAGCCCGACCTGACAGTAGCTGAATTAAAGAAGGTGGCTGTGTTGTGAAAAGGCTAAGATGGCTTATACCCAAGTGCAGCCAACAAGTCTTGCTCCTCCGACAGAGCTTGTCAACATGATCTGTGTTTTCTTTGGAAAAAAGTTGGTAGGGTAACTCGGGAGAGCCAACTTTAGCTACTGTTTGTCACTCATCCTTAAGGTGAACAGTTCTTCCGCTCATTTTTATTTTAATTTAACCTCCTGCATTTTCAGAGGACCGGTGAATTACTCTGATGTTGGGAGAAGGAAGACGCTTTGAAAGTGAGATCCCCAAAGCGTCTTATTTCGGAGCTAATGACGTGCCAGATAGATGGCATGTCAGAGGATGACAGACTGCTGAAATATTCTGGAAACATCATCATTAGTGGGATTCACAAGGATCCGTCGGCCCTGCAAGCTATAGTCAAGTAGACAAGGTTGTTGCCGGAAAATAGGTCACAGTCAACACAAAGTGGTCTTGCAGTTGACTTGTTGACACCCAACTGTCGTCATGAACCACAGGAGGTGTCACCGAACTCGTCTGGGGCAGCGGACAGAAGTAGAACAAAGGCTGGCCACTGACGGGAACATCGACAGATGGTGACAAATTAAAGGAGAACCAAACTCTGAGTGTCTCAGAGAAATGTCGGAGACCACAACCGCTTCGGAGAACTTTTCCACGGAGTGCACGTGTCGGAAAATGTACTGAGAAATGCGTGGTTTCAAGTGAATCTGTATGATTGTTTTTTGTTTCCCCCTCACGTGGTTCCAATATTTTAAAAATCTGAAGAAAAACCAAGAGTAACATTTAAATAGTGCTGGAAAACATTTTTTTTCTGATGTGTCCTTGGGAAACTCTGAAAAGCCATCTACTGACAGCTTAACCACTGTGTTAGAATCTGACTTCTGACCTTGCGGTGGAAAACGGCAAAAGAATTTAAGCCTTTTAGTCGTCTCTTCTTTTTTGTCTTCTTGAATTTAACAAAATGTGGAAAAAAGCAAACAGCGCAGGTTCATTTCACTCTTCTCTAATAGGTCACAAGTGTAAAGTCAAGAGGTTTCTAAGTTCTTTTGATTTTATATCTCAATGACGACAAATCTTTCAGCATCTGCAAACTGAACATTTCTATTGAGACTGAACTTAATGAAAGCTCTTTGGCTTTCTCAAGTCACAAAGTTTGTGGGCCTGACTTTTGTTTAACTTCCATGGAAACGTTCAGAAAAAGGCCCCCCCAATGTCAAGCGTAATGATGTCAAACTAAATTGCCGGATGTGTATTTTAGTGTAAGCACCTAGACCATTTCGAAGAGAAAACTGACAATTCCAAGCGCACAAACACACAGTCCTCGAGCCAACTTCACCTATTCCTCACATCAGAATCCTGAAATTGTTTTTCTGCCATCAGACGGTTACACAACTGTGTTTCACCTGTCGTTTATTTCCTTCCCCCTCTCACCCGCATCTATTTCCAGCTCCGAAATTTCCACCGTGCTTTCAAATTGCTCTGCCTCCTCGCTCGTCGTGATAAGGCAGCGATATGCGTTTAAGTAGTCCATTTCAGGCGTTTACTGTGGGAGGATAACTAGCAGAGTGGCTCATTTGAATTCACACTTTCATAATATTTCACAACTCGACTTCTGACCTCTTGTCAACGGTTTCTTCACTCTTGATTGCTGAGACTACAATGATTAAAATTGAGGAGAAAGTGCAAGCTTTTGTCGATGCCGAGTATGAATACAAAATTAGTGATGCGGCTCAAAAACAGTTTGGGAAATAGGACTGACAAGGAGTGTTGACACATCATCAAACTGAGACTGATTGCTTGAATAATTGGTTTGTACCTAATTATATTAGAGTGCCCTCTTGGGTGTGTGTATGATTATGTGTGGGGAGCTCGCTGTGTTGCTTCGCTGCCTCGCGCGCCTCGATATGGGGGGCTGGCCGGAGGGAGTGACGCTCTGAGGAAACCGTCGGATTTGCTTTCTTTTGGGAGCTTCGATCAAATTCAGAGCAATTTCCCACAACCTCAATTAAATTTTAAAAGTTTACAATCATGTTAAGGAGCCGTGGCGAAGGGGGGAAGAGCTGGAAGGGCGACCTGGTGTTTTTGTTTGGAGCTTGTGATAAGAAGGCGGCCTCTAAGTGAGTTAAATGAGGAATTGCATCGGCACAGCTGTTGTTCCATTAAAGGACCCCCCCGAGGAGGCTTTAGGAGGGGGGTCTGAGAGGATCGCATATGGGCGATATGCCAGCAGGCCTCGCTGCATCTGTTTCTAAATGATGGTTTGGTGACAGATTTTCACATTAAGTGCATGACCATGACCTTTTCAGGTTCGGGAACATGTTGTGGTGATTCACATTTGTCTCATTTCATATGTAAACTGTGTGATCACAGCTGGTTTTTTCGACTTAAAGCCTTAACTCTTTTGGCCTTTGATGCATTTCCCCTCGAAAACACTTGAATAGTGACTGAGAAGAAGCAGAGTAATGGAATTTTGTAGAGGATGAAAGAAAAAAAGGTGACATTTTTATCTGGCATTTGTTGCATTAGATTACCGGCGGATCTTGTTTCCTTGATGGTATGGAACTGTTGATCCGATATAAGTGCAAGCTTCTGCAAGAAAATGGGAAGCTTCACACTCCTGAGAGGAGAGCTACACCGCAAAATGTGACCTGAATAAAGGATGTTTGTCGGCAATGTCGTTTTCCTCGCCGTCACGTTCCTACAGAAATGTTTGAAGTGCACGTCATCGATACAAGAAACTGGCTCAAAACCCAACGGGTGTTTTAGTGATGCTGCACACTTCTGTGCTAGTTTGAAAAAAAAATGTAATCAGTGGAGAGTTGGACAACAGATTGCGCTTTTTGCATTATTGTCACAGGAACTTCTGGTGCACCTGATGAAGCCAGTAACTGGCACAAATTGTTTGTTCCGACTGACACGTTTCAACTCATTTGCTGTCTTGATAAATTTGCATTTGATTGTGTTTCTTGACTGGTTTTTATATCCTCTAACTACTTCCTTTTGCAATCTGCCCGTGTATACTACAAACAGTCTTATTGATTTCATATCACAACTCAAAGACAGATTTTAGCACCTCAAAGTGGAGGATTTCACACCAAATCTGCAAAAACAAGTAAATTGTACAAGTGGCGGTGATACATCCATTTTCACACGTCCTGGGTAACACCACCTCATCAGTTCAGCAAATCCAATCAATGATACATAAATATACAATAGACTTTCATCATCTTGTAAATATGGCATGAAAGAGTGATGGAGAAGTTATGGTCAGCTCATACTTTGGTTTTGT
>JAUESE010000098.1:5233237-5245587 GCA_032274725.1 Malacoctenus triangulatus
ACGAATTTTGAGAAAGTGAAGATTTTTTTAGGGAGCTTCTTTTTTTTTAACAATGCGCAGAATGCTCGCCATAAGCATGACCACTTGGTGCCTTCATCAGAAGGCCTGTTTTCATACATATTTATCATTTTTGTCCTTGAAACGAAGCTTTTCTCTCGGCCATATTGTTGAATATTCTAATAATTTGTTTCGCTGAAATGCCGCTCAAGCTTGTTTTGGTGGTCTGTGCTCGCATCATTCATGGTAAAGTGTGCCGCTACAGGGTGAAACACGTGGACAGGTTCAAGGTTTTTTTTTTGTGCCTTAAAGGAGAATTTCTACCTCCTGACACAGGGACAATTAGTTTGATTGAAGCTTGACACCACCTTCATGAATTGTTAATGGTGCATAGCGCACTTAGATTAACTGTCACGGTTTGAGTTTCAGTTTAATTTGCGCTTTGATCGAATAATGTCACAAACTTTTGCCTTTGTAAACATGCAACCCTTCATTTTGTGTTGGATTAAATGCTGCAAGGAAGGAATAAAGGTTGTTACACCAAGAGAGGTGCAAAAAAGGGCCAAAAAAATCAACCTCGTCTGAAATTTCAAACAATTACTTTTATATTTTTCACAAAACAAATTAAAATTAGGAAATAACTGTCACACTTTTTGCACGAAAGGATTGTTTCAACATGTTTGGCTGGGGACAAATCTGTTGAATCTTAACTAATTACATAAAAAGGGAAGTGCAGGTTGACTTTTTTTATGCTGGAGCCTCAGCACAGTCATTCTGGATAATGTATCATGTGGGACAGTTTGAAGCCCTGGGAGGATGGTGTAGAAACAATCAACTAGTTTCTTATTGTTGTCTTAGGACTGATCCAGTATGTAAAACCGGAGAAAAAAATTCTTTGAACATTTTCTAACTATTACGTACATTAAGACAGTCACTAACAATGTTTCGTTATGTAAAAGTGAAAAAAAAAAAATCTAAGTAGCTTGATCTACATATGTTGTACTCAAGCCAACGAGCTGATCAAACCCAATCAATCAACAGTACCATATTATTTTTCCAAGGATAAAACGGCCCAGGCTCTGGGAACCATTTGAAAGACAGGCTGGACACAACTACAGTGACCGCCACGCAAACCACAAAGGCAATATTAATTAAAGCTTACAAACTGTACCTCTAAGTACATTTCATGGCTCTCCAGTCAAGGACAATTGAATTGATTCCCATTAGCTGTACGGACGGCAACATTAAGGAGCTCTTCACAGTCAAATGCAAATACGTGCTTCTGAGTGCTGTTTTGGGAAATCCGTGACGAACTTCTTGTTTGCCTACACATTCCTTGAAAAAAGCAGGCGAAATCATGCGATGAGGCTCGATTTGTGAAAATTTTCCAGTTAAATACCCACCCGGCATCTAAATGCTTGCGTTAACTGACCTCATCAATAAAATGTTGGCAACAAAACAGCAGAAAGAAAGATGCTGTCCACGTTTAAAGGTAGAAGTCATCACATTAGTGATGATAAAAGTATGAAGAGATTGCACCACTTGCTTCAAATCAAGCAAGCAAAAGCCCCCACTCTCACTTTGCAGTTTAAAGGCTAATCGTGCTTTTTGTTTCTGGCAACTCCATTATGTAAAATTTTACAACGCACTCTCAAACGCTCACTTTTGCAGAAGTGGCACATGTGCGTTTGTAATTTATTTAACCGAGATATACTGACCTTCACATTAGAGATTAGAGTCTATATCCATTTGGCCTCTGCTGAAGTTTAGTGAGAGCCAATGCTAATCCCATCACACTCGGATACGTCACTAAGAGCCATGTGTCTCGGCGCGAGAGTGTGTTTGTGTGGCTCTTTGTCTGTGTCCAGGAAAAGTCCACCGGCTTTGATTTAAGTGGGATTTAAAAATGTCAAATCTTTGCATCTAAAAACAACACATCGGGGGCCCGCCACCTGTCTGAATATTGCATGGAAGCCCCGCCCCAATCGGCCATCGCTGCTCTCCAAGGATTTTCCAGAGAGAACAAAGCCAGCCTCGTGTATTTCCCATGATTCCTTCATGTCAGACCTGCCCTGGCTGGAATCCGCCTGCTCCGTCCCCCTGGCGATCATTTATCATTCCGTCAGGTGCAGTAAAGAGTGGCTCCTTCCCGCAGCAGGAGTGGGGGCTACTGCGTAAACACACCGTGCTTTTCATGCCAGAAATACTTGGTCTGCATTAACTGCATCGCGGCAGATTCATCTTATCTCCACTGAATTGATTTGCTCTGAATCGCCGCGGATTGTACCTCCGATGTAATCAGGTTTATGTTTACAAAACAGGCAAGAGGACACAATGCCTGCAGTGGAGCATCCGTCGGATTTGCGGGAGTAATTCAGTGGATTGTTCTAATGACTACCCACTGGAAGCAATTGTTCAAAACATCTTGCTTTGCATATTTCATAATCTAATATTTAGGTCACCTGCATTGAGACCATTTAAATATGGATTGTTTTTGCCTTTTTTGGTTGCAACCAGTTACACTGCCGATTTGTACAATAAACACAACAATCTAAATAATACATAATCCCTTATCTTAATTGTGTGGGAGTGTATATTTTGCATTTAAATTTTATTCTCGGAGTAGGACGTTTAATAAAATCCACTGGGTCTTGCCTTAAAAGACTCCAAACACGATTGTCTTTGCAGCTGAATATCACACGACTCACGGTTCACTTGTAATACCAGCCCGAGATGGTTTAGGGTTTGCAAAGAGCTTGTTTTCTATTGTTAGAAGCCATGTAGTTATTTCCAGCTACACTGATCTGCCTGTGCCGCCCCGCAAGAAGAGATATACCGCTGACACCACTTTGGATCGCTCCCCCTTTTTGTCAGCTCTTATCGCTCTTCAGCCAGTGCACATCTCCAGCACTTTCAGATGTGCTGCTTTAAGGAATAACTTTTAGATTTATCTATATTACCTGTGTCACCTTTGTGTTTGTCGTCATGATTTTTGTTTTCCATTCTTGAGGCTGCCTTCGTGTCTTCGAGCCGTTCCCTCTGAAGCGATGTGTCAGGCCTTATTCTCACACCCGGCAGGTTGTTGTTCTTCTTGATGGCTCACCAACAGGCATATTACCAGCCTTGGTTTGTTATTGTCACTGATGTACAGCCCCGAGACATCGCCTCCCTCTGTTCACAGTTCCTCCGAGTGTTATGTGTCATGTAATAAGGGTGTACACCTCTTGTCCGAACCCGGTCTGCTGGGACCCCGAAGGTAGAGGGGGAGAAGAAGGGAGAGTGGGGGGGTTGGGGCGAGTGACTGCGAGATTGAGGCGGCACGTCTGGTCGTTGTCCCTGGGAGACGAATGGGCCATGGTCACCCCCGCGACGTCCCCAGACATCCCCAGATGTTCCCAGACCTCATGCGGCCGGAGTGGCTTGACAGGCCCGAGAGACGCGGAGTCACAGCGTGATTAATCACCACACACGCTGTAGCGAAAGCAGCTTGGCGCCTGCTGGGCCCCCGCCGAATAACTGCCCGCTGCACAGCAAAAACATCCCCCCCCCCTCCGCAGGTTGAGAAAGAGTGAGTAATGGAGAGATATTTAGTTTCAGTTGCTGTCACAGAGATCTCGCACAACAGGCCGAAAAATCAGAAGTATCTGAGGCGCATCTCAAGTGGTTTAAAGGAAAAAAATGCTCGCATCGATTGAACGGAGTGAAGTGGTTCACGTGCTCCACTCACAGCGAGACGGTCATTAGTTTGTGTGCAGCTGGGGTCTGTTGAGTGGAGTTTGCATGTCCCCCTCCCCCCCAGTCAACAATTGCAGTTAACAATCTATAGAGCCTATGTGTGGAATATCTGTAAAACTTTAACATTGAGGTCACAAAAACAAAATCCTTCAACATTGTCCTCATTGACACTGCAAATCAGCACCTTTCTTAGGCTTTACTTGAAACAAGTTCAGCAGTACAGCTGAAGTTCAGTGCATGGATCAAAACATCCGAAGAATGAATTTATTCGCACATCGGAGCGTTGTGTTATTCGAAATAAAAGTGGCTCTTTGGTGTTCTTGAACTGCCCTTCTTTCAGCTACAACAGAGAGAGAGAGAACACAGGTGGAATCGCCACCTACTCCGAGGAAAACGTTGTTCCCGACTAAAACGATTATGTTTTGATCTGTGCAGTTGCAAAGGTCACAGACGATGTCTTGTACTTTTGATGATAGAATGCGACAGTGTCACACAGACCTCTATCGTATGCATTTTTATGCTCACTTGATGCTGCTAGCTATTCCACATCCCCTTCAAATGTGTGTGGGTGGTTTAAGCTGTCATTCCATTTCAAGGGGCAGTTTGAGGTCATGGAAAAGTGAGCAGAACAGGATAGAGGCTTGAAAAAAAAAAAAAGCACAAGTGCTCATGGCTGGTCTGATACCATTCGCCTCCTCTACTGGAGTCCAATTGGAGCTCGGTAAGCTAATGAGATTCTTCTGGCTTATTGCCCTCTGCTTGTCAGCAATCTTGGCATTTGCAAGGGTCCACTCTTCAGGCTGAAGACAAAATCTGAAGCGCAATGAAAGGGGCAGTGTAATTCGAAGCGAGCAAATGTGTTACTTATTTTTGAGCCTTCGTTTTACATTACCCACTGAGGGGGGCTGTCGTGTTTGCAGATTACTGCAGGCATTCAGTTAAGTGCACTGCAAACACCCCTTTAAGTCAGTGTTTACAGTGTAACTGTGATGGTGGAAAAAAAAGCAACAAAAAAATCAACCTATGAGTGAAACTATCACATGCAGAGGAAAACGTTAGGAACAGGGAGAACATGTGAACCCTAAACTGCTGTTTCCTGCCTCGACACTGTTAACTGACTATTGCACTGTGATCGGCACAACATGAACCACCTCTGAGTGATTTGTGAGAATATTGGGGAAGCAAATAACTCTAGTGAGTGGTTCAGTGACTAGTTAAAGTCCAGCATACCACCAGTATTTCTAAACTTTGCTGTGTGTGGATTTCACTTTGTTCCTGAGGGCGGAAAAGAAACAACAACCCGGAGGCGACACTAATAATACACTCATTTCTGCCATAACTTACGTAAGCGCTGCTGCTCCCCAACTGTTCCTACATATAGTACTCTCGAGAGGGCCACATAAAGTATGGCGAGGTGATAATGCACCATCTGACAAAGCAAACGAGCCAAAGGGAACATACCTGTATCTGTAATTGACAGTTCAATGATGGCTCATTATCCCTTTATAGGGTTGCGTAAGGTGCTTAGGAGAGGAGCGTTTGCATTATACAGGATCTCACCGCCTGTTTGTCCACTGATTCAAAACCCGAACATTCACATGCAAAAATATGCTTTTCATCTCTACAGCTTAATTCTTTACTGGCAATCTGGACGACCAGTTTAAATTGAAGACATTGGCTTTATTTCGATGTGTTTATTCATTCAATCATGTGTTTCGTATGTGAATCTTTTTCTCTTGAAACGGCCTCGGAACCAGAGAAAATATCTGCTAGCCTAGCTCTATTATCTTTTAAATAGAAGGGTCAATGTTGGTCCTCTTCAGCTTTTCTTTCCCCTAAAAGCTCCGATCCAGCAAATGAAAGCAGGATAATTCTTACACCTAAGTGGGCAGCTGTTTTATTGTGGGACTCCTTTTACCATCCGACGGTGGAAAATGGTCCTTGTGGAGCAAACAAATCCAGTGCACATTTGAAAAGAAGATTGCCAGTCAACACAAAGTGTGCGCCGCCCTGTCAGGTCACTTCAGATATTTGCATGATAACAGGTCAACCTGACCCAGATCCCGCTTCGGGTTGAGTGACTGGAAAAAGTGTGGGTCGGACGCACCGAGAAAAATGAATGTCCACGTGAAAGAGACGGGGACATAAAAAAGGCGACCTGCTCTTTGTGTTTTGAACCATCCCGGACTCTGATCCAATTGACGCTTTTCAGATTTACAGGTTAGATTGCCAGTAAATACCCCTTCTCTTTTAATTCAGCCAATTGTGAGAGGAGAGCGTCTTTGAAAGGACTGCGCGCAGCCCTGACACAGTGGCAGAATATCCATTCCCACAAACGTTTAAAATCAACCAGAGGGCGAGATTACTATCATTTCACATGTCTCCAAGAGACAGATGCTATCTGCTCGGAGGGTAATGCCACTTGAAGGAGAAAAAAGGAGATAAATATAGTGGGTAGAAAAAAAATCCATGTCTGTGATATTAGTTTACGGCTTACTATTATTTACTCTTGCCACACGGTAGAGACTGCCGGGTTTAACAAAAGCCCCTGTGGGCAATCTTAATAAAGCAGCACTGGCTCAAATCAGGAATGAGTGAGTGTGTTTTATAAGCCGCAAAAATACTTTCAGAAGGTGCAAAGTGAATGCAAACTTTTTCTGGTTAGGTACTATTTTGTGTTTTTAAAGTTCTGCTATTCTATGAAATGATCTTAACGTATTTTGCTTGTAATAATTAAGGTGATGTCAGGCACCTTTAGAAAGCCCGCTGTCGCCTAATCTCACTGTTTTGAACAATGCTCTTTCACTGCTTTGCGTTTGAGTCATCGCTTCAATCCCGTCCATATGAATGTCGTCCCGCTGTGGGCACGGCTGCTGTGACACATCAGCCTGCATTGTGCGCTGCACAGCGGACGTGTGCCTGCTGAATTGAGGACAACATCAAGCAAGATAACAAAGACGAGAGTAAAGCCATTTCAACAAGAGGCCCGGGACATAGAGGGGGACTGGGGGTGGGTGGGTGGGGGGGTGGGGGTCAGTATAGGTTGGTAGTTTGATAATAACTGTTGCTTATTTGGTAACTATGGTTACTGCTATTGTGGCCTAAAAGCTCACTTCATGTAGGAGTGAAACACATTTGAATCGAAGTTTGTCCCTTTTAAATTTACAAGGAAATGATGCTGTATAAAACTTACGCTTCATCCTGGCTCAGTAAGGAAGAGTATTGTAAAGTAATAATATTATAACGAAGCCTAATTTAGAGCTCAAATAAAACTTGAGCTCTCCTGCACGAGAAAAAGCTTCACAACCAGTGTGATTTATTGGCGTCGCCATTTTTATCTTTATATTTCCCCAATGTCGCTGCCTTTGGTGTCAGCGCTGGTAGTGACAACATTTACAGCACATAAATGTAGCATTTACATTTGTCGTAGCTGCAGCCACCACCGTTGCTCTGGCAATAATTACTTGCTGTCTCTGCCTGACATTTCTGCACCCCCCCGACATGCAGGCGCCGCTGCTGCAGTCAGAGAGAAAAAAAAAAGCCCCCCTTCTTTCTGCTGAGTTTGTGTACACCCAGTGAAAAAGGATGTTTACAGCCTTGAAGTCTTCTGAAATTAATGTTGGGAGTTATTATCAGCGAAGCTGCCACGGCACTCCTGCCATTCTTCCTCCTTTTTTTGTATTTTGTTTACTCGCCGACATCCCAGGGGCGCACCAGTGTCTCACCCAATGTTAAACAAGTCTTGAACACAAACAAAGTGCTCTAAATCATTGTCAGTCAATGCGCACTATCAATGCTCCTGGTTAAATGAAAGTAAGATGAGTTGTCGTGCCTGTTTGTAACTCTCTCCTTGCATGTTGTCGTGTCGTGTTTCATGAATCGAGTGTCGTCGTATGGTGCTGCGGCTTTCCATGTGACCTCACATTTCATCTTTTGTGGCTACTTTAGAGAGCGTCTCTGGCCTCTGAAGGCTGGATTATGTCCTCGCTGATCTGTTTAGCAGAGTATTGTAAATTTTTGAAGGTGGTGGACGACTGAACAGTTTGCTGCTCGCACAAGACTGCCGTTGGTGTTCCAGATAAAAGCAACCGCCCAGTGCTTCGAATTGACGAGGTACGGGACACTAACAGATGGGCGAGGTCTAAAGAGTGCGAGGAAAAATCCATTGAGAAAGACTTTTAGAAAAAGGAGAGACAACCTTGACCGATGCCACCAAGGACTCCAGACGGCAGAATGAGATAAATGACATATCATTTAAAGGTTTTTCATGACCTGCGGGCATCTTCATATAGCAGTTATCCTCATTTCCCTTCTTTGACATGTCACTCACACACACGCTGCGACGTCTTTTCAGGGAGCTTGATCAATTTCACGGTCGTCTGCCGAGTTCCCAGAGAGGAAGTTAGTTTGAGGAGCTGTGATAGCATCGGGTGTCCCCTTCCTCACCCACGCTCGGGCTGTCTAATCGGCCCTCCAGCCGCATCCAGCCAGATGAAGGGAACCCTGTTGACTCCTAATCTGTGTCGCCCGTGATCCGTTCCCCACCCCGGCAGCGCATGAGCCACTGGGCGCGAGCAGAGAGAGGCGGGGTGTATCCGTTTGTTTTCCTCTTGTCATCGTGGAGGTTAATGGAAGCGGAGGCATGAAGCGCTTGAGGAAACAGAAGATGGAATGTTTGGTTTCACTTTGTGCCGGCTCCCTTTTCCACTGTCACCTCCTCCACCTTCCTGTTTTTATGATTGTTATCTTCCCTTCCTTCTCAAATCTGTCCTGCTTCATTCTCAGCTTTACATTCCCACTTTAGATCCGATTTGTTTTCTCCATCTGACAAGGATAAAAGACAATTAACCTTCACTTCCTTCCTAAATATTCAAAGAAACAGACTGAACTGTCTTGCTTCTATATATGCAACTGTGCAGCCAGTGAAATTAGCGAGCTGTAAATGTGCACGGCGTGGGCGGTGACTGTTATTGGAGCGAATCATGTTTTGATGAATATGTGATAATCAGTTCTACTTTGGTGCACTAATTGATAAAGCGTGTTTCCAGTGTTTTACAGCTCCGTAATGAAATGCGCGCAAGGTTGAATTCCAAATTTTCCAGCCTTGCTCTGCAGATTAATCACCGAGTCATGAATTAGGCATAAGCATGTAGCATGTAAGGCATCAAAACATTTTCAACTTGCTTCATTTACGCTGCATTTTTTGTTTTTCTTTTACTCTGCTCCCAGTTAACTAGCTGCCAATGTGTTTCCAATGTTTACTTCCTCATTATGTGCATTATTTCTAACGCTGCTTTCTGTTCTACAGTCAACAGGACATTATTTAGATTCCCTCTGGAACCATTTTCCACATTGTGGAGCACTTAACAGACTAATACTGGCCATTGTATTATTTATTTGATGAGAAAGTGCTGTGCTATTACAAGTAATCATATGTAGCTATTGAAAGTTTGCAAAGAAAACCTTTTTAAAAGCCTCTGAACCACTGTTGTAACTTGCAAAACATTGAAAATGGCATCTTAATTACAAGGTTTCAGTCCCTGCACAGCCATCACAAACACACTAGTCAGAAAAAAAATTGGCAAGCTCATCGGCATTGTTGTAGCTTTTTTGGAGAGTGCTCCACACCTCAAAAACCTTCCAAATTTTCCAAACATGTTTGTTTTTAATGATCTCAAACAGAGTTTGTATCCCATATATTCAGTAACTCAAGCTACTGAGAGCATGTTGAACTTGTAAGTGATTAAGTGTTTTGCCTTTTTCCTGGGAAAAAAATAATATTTGCACTGCGAAGGACAGGAGACCTTTTCAGAGTACATGGAAGATGAGTGACTGATTTATGTAGTGTGTTTTTATGTTTTTCAACCCAGTCTACCTCTGCACCTCATGTTGGGAGAGGCTTTTCTCACTGTGTGGGAATACTTTTGTCTTTTCAATTTATTTAGTGTGAAAAATTGCTGAGTACCTCTGTTGGCAAAAACTTTGAAGCATGAAAAAAGGAAACCCACCATGGAGCGCATCGCTTTCAAAGTCCCCATACTGACCACTCTGACACAATGGGCTCCGGTCCTTATCTGCACCGTGTACACAGATCTTGAAGTTGAGATAAAACTCCCCATTCCTGCACTCTTTCACTGGGTTACTGCCTCCTCTGTTGGTGTTTAGTGCATGTCAACCGTTCCAACACGTCTCCCACTTTTACGCTGCTGTGGCTTCGGTCCGCTCATTGATTTCGCTGCAGGCAACTCGTGTGCACCACCTCTTATGTTGATTCTTTCCCACTTAATGATCTCCGCTGGGGTTTCCGTCCAGAGACTTCAGAGAAAAAGTTGGCTGTCCTCTTGCTGACCTACAGGTTGCTTTCTCAGAGACTCACGAGACAGAACTCGATGTACGCAGGTGGTCAGACCTTTATTCCCATGTTTCAAAGATTTTTTCCTAAATCTTGTGTCTTTGTTTCCACATTTGTTAGACCTTTTTATAAAATTGGGTACTGGGTTGGTGCAAGGCTACCAAATTGGAAGAAAGCAAAAAGGAATCTTTCAGGTCATGAAAAAGAAAATGTAGCAACAAAGGCAGGCTCCCAAATGCAGCAGGTGGTCTTGTTGAGACTTTGGTGTCTCTCTTGCACGACTGACTCAGCTATAAATGCGAGACCACCTGCTTTAATTGAATCGTATGACACGTTCTGAAAGCTACAAGCACCAAAATACACTTGATCTTGAGATCTCCTGAGTTTCACCTTTAAAATACACCAAAAAACTTGGAAGTTGAGTCTAGTTCTCCGATTTGAAATACTGCTGTTATTTAACTTTCCCTTTATGTCATGAAGAGAACAAGCTTGCCCAGTCAGCTTGCATTTGCAGAGGCCAAAAATGTCCAGTGTGGAGAAATGTATCTACAGCCGAGCTCATTAAATGTACGAACCCTCCATCTCTCTCTCTCTCTCTCTGTCTGTCCTCTCCTCACATCTCCATCCATCTTTGTTTCTCTATCCGTGTCCCCAAACGATGATATCCTCTTCGTTTGTGTTCTTTAAACCGATGGGAGAAACGTCCCATTACAATGTTTAACAAGGCCGGAGGGGCAGAGCCTTGTAAGTACATCCTCAAACAAACTGAAAATAGAATATGTACGGCGGAGGGGAAGGGGACAGGCTGAGCCCATGCAGCTCCACGCGCCAGCCGAGGAGATAGAACGCAGCAGGTCGGCCGGGTCTGCGGATGACAGCACAGCGGCCAGTAGCTCAAAGGCCTCCACTTTGTCTCTGCAGATAAACTTGCCATATCTCCGGAAGAATGGCACAAAACGAAATGTATTTAACGTCATGTGTTTGGATCCAATCAATCCGTTTCACTTATTGTGTTCCGTTGAGGACGCGGACGCCGTGCTGTTTGATCTAAGCCATGTTTACAGGACCCAGAGGCTTCTTAGGCAGAGATTTCATTGAGAGTGAAATGACCAAACGCATCGCGCTGAATTATTCTGCTGCCGTACGCAGTGTCAGTGATTGACAGAGGCAAGGAATTAGTGTGCCAGTTTCCTGGCATGGGGAATTTACTAAATGAAGATTCGCAGCTCAACAACAAAGGGGGGGAAAAAAGGCGCATCACACGACACCGTCCCCGCCTGTCCCTCACTTTGTTCACAGTTATTGGAGGCTATCAAAGGAGCAATTTTGTTGTGCTGTAGCAGCGGACCTTCTATTTTTTCTCACTCTAACTCGGACACTAACATGGCTTTGAAATTGACTGAAAGCTCCAGTCTGAGCTCTATCTAATGGTTTAGCCTTAACAAACCTGACAGTCTCCTCGTTACAGTATATAGAGTCAATTGATCAAGCCAAATGTATGAGACTCAGCAAGGGGGGAGTGTCTCAAAATAAAGCAAGTGTAGGAGAGCGTAATTGTAGGAAACTGGCACCAATTTCCATCAACAAATAAAAAAAGTCTCGAACAGACACGGCTGTGCTTCATTGGCCAGGCAGGTTTCATACACACAGGAAACAGTAGATTGTGTTTATTGACCTTACATTATTTTGTTATTTTTGTGTTTTTGCTCATTTGACAACAAGCATTATTGAGCTACAGTGAGCACTGTATGTGTTTGTTGTCCTAAAAGGAAGCTAGCCTTTCTTGGGTTTTCAATGGCATCATTTGACAAGGGAGGCCTTTCCTGAAGAAAAAGATCAAGTTGCCTTTGTGACAGCAAATATCTGAAAAAATAAAAAACCAAATCCTGAAATTCTGTTCAGTTTTGATGTTATGTTGTGCAGCAAGAGTGTGTTTCTCCTAAGAAAAAGGGACCCTCTGTGTGGAGTTGGTGTGGTCTCTATGGACCTGTTTTTTTCTCTTGGTCCTCTGGCCTCTGGCCAGAGTATGAAGACAAAATGGTTCGATTAATTGGCGATTCTGACTGAGTCGAAGCTGAGGATTTGTAAGAGAGATTGCGTGTCTTTCTTGGTTAGTCCTTTGATGGACCAGCAATACGTCCATGTTGTACCCTGTCTTTTAACCAGTGTCACTTGAATGGAATTGCCTAAAGCCCCGTGACACCATAAGTGGGCCCAGGATATGGACAGTACAGTCCACAAATGATGCTTTCTCACACTGCACAAA
>JAUESE010000098.1:5245687-5256178 GCA_032274725.1 Malacoctenus triangulatus
AAGCCCCGTGACACCATAAGTGGGCCCAGGATATGGACAGTACAGTCCACAAATGATGCTTTCTCACACTGCACAAAAGGTGCACCTATGCGCCAATCCATCTCTCTTTGGTGGCATTTTGTCCAATTTAGGATCATGCTACCATAATGAATGAACTGCTTGCTGACTGGATTTGGCCTTCTAGCCACAGGTTACATATTTCATGATCCCCCGCATACTTCTGAAATCACAATTATCATATTATATCTCTACATCACTGTAGTTTCTTTAAAACTTTGGACTGTGCTCTTTGACAATGGTTGTCGGAAGTCTTCTTGACTGTGTGCAATGATTTCCATCACATCTGTTTATAACGTGGTGCCACTGGAGAGATTCAAAGAGGACAACTTCCTCTGGCCTATACATGCTGTTTCCGAACATTTCAAGAACACTGGTAATAGTCTATGGCTATAAAAAAAAACAGTATCGGATGGCTATAAACTAAGAGAGTACAGCTTGTTGTCTTTATGAGAAGAAGCCCGACTGCAAAAGCAGATATAAAAGATTACATGATGAATCAATGGAATGGATTTGACAGTAAAGCAAGATAATTGTATCATTTGAACCGTTTATTGTGCAGGACATCAGAGGATTTCCTCTTTCCCCTTGTACATAGAACATTCCACTTGTGATGTTTATTTAATTGCAGAAATAGAGCTCAAAGATCATGTGTTTAAAAAAAAAATGCAGATCAAGACACTCTGGGACCCAGTGCTGTTAACATATGAAGAGGTATAAAGACAAGCTGTAGGCACATCCAGGGAAACACTGTGATAACTGATGCATAAAGCAGATTCCCATTGTAAAAGCAACGACTCCTGCACAACCCTTTGTTTAGTTCTCCTGAGCAGGGGGAGGCAGGGATTACTTGCATATTCATAGATCATGCTGAACGGAGGCAAAGGTGTAGAGTTACAGTACATCTAATCCACTTTAGGATATTGGTGGGTTTCTCTCCTCCAAATATGTAGTTCTGATGAATGGAGATCAGTTGGGGGAGTTCAATTAATGCCAGTGGAAGGACAAAAAAAAACACCTAACTTCCCTACCACATATTTGCAGAGATCTACTGCAGGATTTATGATGTGGGAGCAAAACCACTGAGATGATACTAAAGTGTCGTCACAGACTTGTTCTTGCTCCGAACAGAGCGTTCTTGTCTGAGGTGGCACTTTTAAATTCTGAAAAAAACCACTGCAGGTACAAAACAATGGAGTTTTATGTGAATTACAGGCGTACAGAGCGATGAAAGGGGTAAACAAAAGAGGAAAAAGAATTATTTCCCCGGAGGAAAAAACATAAAATGGAAGAAAATTTGATATTCACAATGAATTATTATTTTCCTAAACAAAAAGGCATAAAAAAACACATGAAGTTTTACATGAACATGAACATATCTTAGAACAAAATTCAGAAAGGTCATTTTGATCAACAAAATAAAGGAAATGATGAACTCAAAAATTGGAAATAGAGCTTTTACAGTATTTTCTCCTGTGTGCTTTCCAGTTGAATATTCTCTAATGACATTTGCATGTATAAATCTCATTTGGGAAAATGATGCAGGGGCATAAATGTCGGCCGTCCACAGTGAGCTTTAATATCTTTGTACTTTACGGCCGTTTATGGACTGTCAAGTTAAATGGAAGTGTGCTGCCGTGGCTGCTCGGATTGGCGGCTTATAAACACTCTTATTCAGCATTATACCGTGCACAGGGCGATTAATCATGAACGTAACTAAAATGACTAAACGCTGGTCTTATCGGGCTTCAGGCTTGTTTCTCCTGCATGGCTGTAATCAACGTTTGCACAGAGAGGAGGGGACAGAAAATCAAACTGTCCTCTGCTCACTTCTCTGTCAGCCACAAATTGAAAGAAAGCGCGGACTCTTTCTGTGCTGTTTGTGTCAACATTCAGTAAATTAAGTGTTTGACACCACGCAGATTGGAGAATGTTATTCGTTTCAGGACTACACCAAAAAAAAATGATAATGGAGTGAACGCGGTATTATGTGGCGCTAATTATCTCACTCAAACATTTTTCTTCCTGTTAAATGTTTTTCGGAAGCAAACGAGTAAAGTTTCTTTAATCTCCATCCTCATTTCAACTTTTTTTTCCTCCTTTCAAATTTTGTATAAATAAATGATCAGAATGCAAAAAAAGACACAAGTAATTAGATTAAATTCACCCAATGGAGAAAATGGATTTTTTTCCCTGACAGAATATGAAAGTTGGCAGCACAAGCAGCAGACACTGAAGGCCCACAGTTTTTAATTAAGATGTGACGGAGTGTGCTGTGATTGCCTTTGTGATATGGGCGTGCAGAAACATCATTTCCTTTGAGGGGCTCCTCAAAGACTCGGGCAACCCTTGACTGTGTTTTTTTGGCTGGGTTCTTTTTCAATAACTTCGCTTTTTCTGCCCTCTCAGATGTTCTTTAACTCGCAGTCACACTCGATCCTGCGGGGGAAACCTCGGGGTGAAGTGGGGGCACCCTCCAGAAAGAAAGTTGGTTTTTTAATTTGCTTGGTATGGAGTATGAAAACAAAACCCAGGATCTCGATGTTACATTTTCTATAAAACACAAGAAGATGAGAAAATAAGATGGGTGGGTGGGGGAGAAGGACGGCAGGAGGGGGTGGGAGGTGGGGGGTGGGACTGAATCCATTCGATGAAAGCGAGCCGAGCAGGATATCTGGGCAGGGAATCAATAGGATAAGAGGTTATTAGCCGAGAAATGTCACTTCAAGCATCGATCATCATCTCCATCGACTGCAGGGACATGTAGACACACAGGGTCAAAGCAGCTTGTCAGTCAGCACTGATGGAAAACCATACAGTGAGAAATGGATAAAGTCAAGGAGCTGCAAGGTTTACATAAACTTCTGGAAGAGTGGCCTGCAAAAGGAGTTGGGCGCCTTTTTATTCATGATAGAAATTCCTCAAAGTAGTCAGTGTTTCCTCTGATGGCAGCCGTCCTTATGACTCGCAGAACTCTGAGCAACCACAGGAGGCAGCCAAGTAGGAACGTTTCTTCATTAATTGCTGCTTTGTTTTTCGTTTATCTCAAAAAGAAGCCTTCAGGAAAATTTGGGACTGTTGTGCTTTTAACCTTGTGTGCCTGAAGTAGAATTTTTTACCGAACGCTTTCTGTTTCCTTAGAAACAGCTGTTTATTTCATGTTAGCATGTTTACAATTCCCAAACACCGGCGTCTTTTCCTCATGCAGCGTTACCTTCAGGCCTTCAGGATCCTCCTCTGACCTCCAGTGAATCAGCAGCCTGATTGCCCAATGGTATCAATGGTACTCCTTGATCATGGCCCTTGCTTGTCCTCCAGCCCCTTTGAAGCCTTGGACTAATGCAGACAATTATTCTCCTCAAAGGGCCGAGAAATGCTTAAGATACTTTTTGATCATCTTGAGCTTCACTGAGAGAGATGGGAGGTCTGAGTCTCCACAGCAGCTGACAGAGCTATTTTACGTTGACGTATAGATGTTGTGGTGCATTTTGCTTGTGTATCAAGTTTACTTTTTCATGCTGTTTTAACCCATTTAGTAGCATTTTTTGTGGTTTATTTTTAAATCCGTTGTGGAACAAATGCACTGACATCAGGGGTAGTTGTTTCTACATGCTGTTGTTCAATTCATTTTGTCTGAAACCAGTCCTGATGTTTGCAACACATTCAAACGCTGCAAAACATCCATGGGAGGAGCAAGAACTTCAGAAGTTTAAGTTGCAGCAAGTAAAGTTTGAGTGGTTAATCATAATTAAAATAGATATCCAGGAAAAGTGCAGAGAACCAAACTAACTTCGAAAGTACATCTCACCTCTGGGTAATGCGCTCATATATGAACAAATGCAGTTACATCGCAAGCAGAGCAAAGTGTGCAGAGTAATGACACAGTTATCAACGCAACTGTGCAAACACCAGAGAGCCGGTTCACCATTAGTGCTGTTTTTTCTGGGTTTTTATCAGGAGGATCTTAATGGCTTCCTGAACTCCATAGTAGCATAAGCTAACGCTGATAATCATCATCATCTCTCATGACATAGTGTTGAGCCATGGTTAGCGTTTTGCTTACTATGGGAGTTTTACACCTCGCTACTTTCTTTCCACGCTTCTTTCTGCGTGGGAACACCGTCAGCCAGAGAGCGGTCTGTCATAAGCATGTCAGCACTTCTTTTGTCACGTTTTCTCTGGGTAATTTTGCAAAGATTAACCCTTTATTCAGAAAATTACCTTCTCTGTAACTTCTTAATTTAGTCCCATCCATCCTGTGTTTCTGCACAGCAATAATCGATCCCCAGGGACGCTCCTGGTTCGCACATTTGAATACAAGTGCTCAACAGTGGGACTACTGTCGCTTGTGTCGGACTTCCTCCTGCACTGCCGCGCTCGCCACCTCATGTAGGCAAAGCAGACAAGTGTTTAAAGACTGAAAGCCAGGTCAGCATGAGGACCACACGCCTTAAAAAATGAGCATTAGAGAAGTCTGCACAGGTTAGGTTCATTAGAGTTTCCAGCCACAGAAATCGCCAGTGGATGTCACCTCAGATTAGAGCCCACACCGTTGCCTCCCAGAGTTCAAGTAGCCAACACGGCTCAACATCAACTGTTTTCAGGAAACTCCCTGATTCGGGGCTTAATGGTTGAGTTGCTGCAAAGAAATCACTACTGAGGGCGAGCGGCACAGAGAAGAGAATTGCTATGGTGCACAAAAAGAAGAGAGAGAAACAGCCATTACACCAGGGGGAATTTTCTAGGTTTGGTCTGCTGTGTCCAAAATTGATAACCTGGTGTCAAACCAGTTTGTCTTTGTTGCCTCCTCTCGACAGCCAAAAGCGAAGTAAGAAAATACGATACATCATTTGAACAAGGAAAATTTTCCTGAAGTTTGTCTTTGTATTCAAACATTTTGATTACATATGGATGTTTTCTTTTTCTATCAGTAGTCTTGCAAGATCAATTAAAAGAGCATAACCTGATGAAGGCGAATCACTGACATCTTCTGTTTCTGGCCAATCAATGGTGGAATTTTCCTGCCACCTCTGTGACACAATCAAGAGACGCTACAGCCTTTCATTAAATACATCATGGAGAAGCTTGAGAGTGGCAGCATGTAATCGGACGTATAACTATGCTGTTCGAGTTTTGTCCGCACTCCATCGACTACATGCTACTGGTGGAGGGGAAAAGGGGGGATGTGGTGGGGGTGTCTGTAACTCATCCCATAAATGAAACCGGCTCGTACGATTCAGCGCGGTGTAGGAGTTTAGCACCATCCTCCGGGTGTTCAGCTCATCCACTCAATCACAAGCGGCAGAGGAGCGAGAGGGGAAAATGGGAGGGGAAGAGATAAGGAGAACATGATGGGAAGGAAATGTTGCAGGCACATTTCATTTATACGTTACTTAAATGAAAGAGTGCATTAGATAAATGAAAGGAGTGTGTGAAAGGAGCATGGGAGATGGTGATAACAGGGAGACAAGAGGGGAGCATTTCCTGAGGATCATTAGAGTAGAAAGTGTACAGGGATTCATTAGCATGAGGCATGAAGGGAGAGTCCCGGTCTTGATGAATGTTCCCTCGGAGGAACCAACAGAACAACGGCGTTACAAGCGATGGAGGGAGATAGGTAAAACAAAACTTGTGCTGTGAAGAAAAATGTAAAAGTTCAGTGTTTTGGGTTTTTTTGTTGCTGTTTTTTTTCCCTCTACACTCACATGCACTTGGAGAAAGACACAGTAAACTACAAGAGGTCCTTCTCCAAGGCTCAGTCAATCCATCAGCCGCAGAAGTGTGCCACGGGACGGGGCAGTGCCAGTCACCTTGGACACGGGGTGTAGGCCGCTTTCACGGCACACTGGACATTAATGCTCCTCCCTCGCTAGAGGTCAATAACTCGGTACACTCCATCACGTGCATGGCCGTGTGTGCATATGCTCCGTGCGCGGCCATCGCTGCACTCCCCTCTACATTCAGAGGCTGGAGGAGAGGAGTGATACAGATGGCTGGAGTGAGAGAAGGGGGGGGAATCACCTTTTAATAGGCATCTCTGAATCTCCACTGTTTGTTCGTCTGCACTTTAATCACACAGTGTCGCAGTTGTGTCTCATTGTAATCTTCTGTATGACTGTTGTTCCCGCCCCCCCCTCCTCCATGTGCAGCCGTGGCTTAGCCATGTGGCTTGTTGCTAAATATTGTGACCCACATTACTGCAGTGTAATCCATTCTTAGATTATGATGTGCAAAGCTAGCCAAGCAGGGTGCTTTAATCAAAGCTAGTCATCCATTTCCTTAGCCATCCATCTGACATGCCGGCGAATCGCGCTTCATCAATTTTCCTTGGAAAAATCTTCCAAAAATAGTAAATGATGAAGAGGAGCGACGCGGGCATTTAAAGGAGGATTCAGGGACAAACCAATTCATTCTTATGCTCAAGCTGACCGAGCAAGTTTTCAATGAAGACAACTGAAACAATGTGATTACTTTGATTATCACTGTTAAATCGTTCCAGAAGGAGCCGATGCCTGATGAACCACCAGTGGGACCTCCAGAGATTGCAGAGACTCATCGATAATCACACTATTATTCACTGAACTGCATTTTGAGGTAACTTTAAATACACTCCAGCATTCGGTGGCATTTTTAACGTTTTAAATTCAAAGTTTCAGAAATTACACAGCATTCTTGAGAACTTTGATGGATGCAGATCAAAGTCTGATAAGTTTTTTAAATCAGCCTTTTTGGCACCAAAGCAAAAAAAAAATAAAACAACATTTAAACTGTAACTATAAACCTGACTCTAACTCTCCATATACTCTCTTTTATCACATCGAGAAAAATGCACCCAAACAAATACTATACGTCAAACAAACCATTGTGATGTTAATGCTTTAGGTTCAGGTGGGAGAACGGGAGGCCTTTTCTCTAACAAGTGTGGCACAGGGATCGATTCTGTTCAGCAGTATTCTCCACACCTAGGCACTCCTACACAGTGCAGTTTTGAAAGGGTCAGGAAAGGCCAAATCACAAATAAACATATTTTTTACCCTCACTGGCATCTCGCTGTGCTCATACTTTAGGTTTGTTTTGCCAAGCTGTTATCTCCTAGCTGTCACACTGATGCAGAAGTCAAGAACAGAGCTACACAAAACACCAGAAATTTAACGCCACATCATTCAACTTCACTGGAAGTACTTTTTAATAAATCAGGGACAAGGACTTGGTCTCTGAAGGATTAATTTCTGCTGTACTGTTGGACAGTGAACAAATACCATTAGCCTGAAGTGCTATGCTACATCGTCAATTGCATTCTCAGGACAAGTAAAAACGGGAATCAGTTTTTAAAAAAGGCCTCTTTTGCATAAGAAAAACCATCTGCAGTGGCAGCGCATGAAAGAGCGACCTACCAAACATATCTGTCAAGCTTTGTGAAATTGTTGGTTTTAAGTAGGATGTCATCACATTGCGTTGTAGGATGGGCAGCAGAATACAGAGAAACTGTGAGGCTGTTGTAGCTTTCACACAGCACCAACGCTCCTGTTTGGCAAATGAACGAGTTGCCAATTTGTCTGTTTTACTCAGACTGTGATCGTACAATCCACCAACAAATGAAGGCTGTTTGGCAGAGACAAATTGGCAAACTTTTGATGGGTGCAGCCCACATACTCTGCTCAGCTGCTCATCTCACAACTACATGCGTTCCTACAAATCTTGCACTTTTTACGAGGGGGGGAAACAACATTGCATCTTGGCCACTAATCTTGTCCTGTTTGAATGCCTGTTACAAGATGGCAAAAAAAAAAGAAGACACACAGTGGAACTAAATCAAACATGACTATTTTTACTTTTTGTGCTGTTTTCTAACACTCTCCTCTGGGTTATTAATTAAATCTGCCTCCCATTTACAGTTTATAAGCCAGTGTCTTATAGCTATAGGACCCAATGGCATAATTCTCCCGACTCAAGATGCACCCGCTGACCCTCATCTATCTCTCAATCACGTATTCAAAGAGCCACAAAGCGCCAGCATGTCTAATGTGAGAGGCATCGTCTGTGTGTACCGTCGGGGGTCTTTAGAACGTGTCAGCTAAAGAAGGCGAGGCGTGCGCCCTTACAGTTTCTCTGTGGTGGCAAAAGCCTGTCCTTGTGCTGTTGTTCTCCCCTATAAAAGGCAGTAATCCATAAGCCTGGTAGGCTGGATCAAGAAAAGGTGCCTCACTGAGACAGATTATATGGTGCTAACAGGATCGGCACAGGTGAATGAGACCAGAGATGAAAATAATAAAGGAAAAAGAGACCTGCCATTGATTGTGCTCCTTTTAGACCTCTAGCGTCTTTCACTGAACTTGTTAGAGAGGTGTGTGTGTGTGTGTGTGTGTGTGTGTGTGTGTGGTTTCAAAGGGAGAAGATTTTTACCATCATATAGAACTAATACAAATTTATATTGGTTTTGCTTGAAAAAAATGAAAAAAATAATTATTTCCAAACTCACCAAAATTGAACAAAATAATAAAAATGATGGTTGTTCCAAAGTTGTATTCATTTATTTGTTGCTGTAACCATGGCAACAGCGGTTGGCCATTGTGAAGTAGTTATTTTCATCAAACCAAACCAAGTGATTTCTGTCCCAATAATAGATGTTTTTTTAAGAGATCACCACTGTGGAACTGTGCTCAGAGAACACAGTGTACTCTGATATGTGCCTTTTTTTAAACATTGATAAAATCAGCTGTTACTCACAATGACTCCAGAGTTTGATTATGAATAGAACATTGTCAAGTCTGACTACAAATCCTGCTACTGTGTAATGTCTCTTCACAGTCTGTGACAATGTCAAGGGGTGATGTTCTCTTGCAGGCAGAAAACAGCAAATCTATTGTGACCTCCCTGAGCGTGGTCAGTCTGACAGAATGAGGCTGAGGGCGGGATTTTATCAACCGTCAGCATCGGTAGTTGGCCTGAGACCAGAGGCAGATATGGAGATGTTCGTCGAGGATTAGGAACTGACCAGAGACGTTTAGGTTGCGATAATTTCTTTCAAAACAAATGATATCTTGCCTTTGAGTCTGGAAAATGAAGCTTTACAATGAGATTTTTCCTTCATTTACCAGACAAGTGAGCATCTGTTCTCTCAAGGAAACTTTCCAATGATCTTTACAGTCTCGATCATTTGAGCACACCAAGCTCAACAAGTCTCCAGCAGAAGGTTCAGACATTTTCTGGATCCCTCGGTGACGGTTGGCTCTCAGCCCAGGTTCATCGCACCACTACTGCTGGGATCTCAGCGTCCACCCAGCAGGAAAGTGGGTTTCTGGCTGAGATCAAAAGACCTCCCTGAATGCCCGTTGGAGGTGCGATCCCACCTCTTTTTTTCCCCTTATCTGTTGCAGCGTTCAGACACGGCAGCAGCGGAGATTGAACAAATACGGTCAAATTCACCTGCACTGACTTGTACATCTGCCTCACATAAATGAAAACCAAAAGATAATTTGATGTTCAGACGGTGTGCGTGGGTTGTCTTTAAGACACAGCAACATGCTGAAAATAACATGTTTGGACCAAACTGAAATCATTTCCGTGACTTGAGTCACGCAACATTGATGAAATATACTGGTAACACTTTTATTCAGATAATTTCATAAGTAATCAAGTTCGCTTTAACTGCTAAGCCTCAGGCTGAGAACAGGGGCTTTGTTGCCATCCCTTTGGTTTTGGCGAACATCACTCTCTTATTGACGCTCGACACAAACAAGTTGTCACTCAAGTCGGCGCTCGTTGCTAATTAGATTCTCACTGGCTTAATTTAATGTGTGGGACGCTGATTGGGCCGTTGCATTTGAATTCTCATCAGAGTCCTCCGAGGTGTTATAAACCTTGAGAGAAGAAAACATTTCAGCGCGGTGGTGTTTAAAGAACACTCTACTTTTACAGATTGATTTAGCAAGATCCTGGATCTGAGGGGGATTATTGTACACTCAGAGGATGACAATCAACCGGAATGAAATGAGCCTGGGTAACAAAGGCTTTATTTTTTCCTCTTCTTCCTCCAAGCTTCCTCAAAGGAGTCCCACTGAGCAACCGTACACTTATGTGGCGATTTTAGTTTTTCAGTGTGCTCAGATGAAAGTCAACCTCTGAATTCTGCATGGATTACCGGCCAAAGAGACGAGCTGAATAATTGCTATGGAAACCAGCAGAGATTTTCTTTCTTTCTTTCTTTTTCTTCTTTTTTTGTGAAGAATGAAACGTAGTCTCAGAAGTGCAGTCATGGTTCATGGTTTGAACCTCACACTTTTCCACCTTTACCTGCAGGTCATCCGCAAGATCAGTGAATCTGAACCTTTGCACACAAGAAGAGTCAGACTTTCTTTCAGTGTTTCTTCTGATGGGAAATCGGAGAGGTTTCCGATTATCTGGCTCGACCATGTGACACACAGAGGTGGGAGA
>JAUESE010000098.1:5256278-5268271 GCA_032274725.1 Malacoctenus triangulatus
TGTGCTGAAGAGACACATCTAAAACTTTTAGGACGCTGGCCCTCCAGGACTGCATTTTGACAGCTCTGCTCTGTCGAGTTTGGTGGATCACAGTCAAATGTTTGCTCACTGTGAGCTCAGACGTTCTCTACAATATTATGAAAGCCGTATTTGCCTTCTGCATGACTGGCACACACTTCTACTTTTACTTCAAAAAATACTGACTTCCTTTTGATGGTGAATTAGGAGAGGTAAAGGTCACTCCCTGCTTGATTTGTACTGATTTTGTTAATGCAATAGCCAATAACAGGCTGGGCTTAATTCTTTTTATTGAAGATCTTAAAAGTCCTCCCAACGTACGAGTCCTGCGAGGCGTGAATGCCAAGCACAGCTTTGATTGGCAGTTCGACAACCACAAGATGGCAATTTTCACAGTTTTTTCTTCCAGTACATAATGTATATATATAGGAAAGACATGTCTGTGGTCAGTCAATGTCCATCTCTGTTGGAAGGGACACAAAACACCACCCCTGTATTTATCCCACTGAAGATTACCCAGAGAAAAGTATCTGCCAAGCAATTCAGTAAAAGCAATGTTTGATTCGTTCAATTTTCCGCCGGCATCACCTAAGTTGCGAGGCCTCATTTTTACCAACAACTTCTTTATTTATCTTTGGCGGGGAGGGAAGTCGGGTCAAGGTGTTCCATTAAACGGTAGCAATTTAGAAAAGTGGATTGAGCCCGGCTTTCTGATGGCCCGTGTGGCAGGAAAGAGCTACAGGGGAAAGTGGTTCAGCCTGAGATTCTTGCTCTGCGGGGGTCACCTTCACCTTCCACCTTATAGTAAAGAATGCTGCCAAAAAAAAAAGTCCCTCTCAAGAGAACAGATTTTCCTTTGCGCCGTAAACTCAGGAATGCTTTTGTTTGATGATATGGACCAAGACGTTTGCAGCCCGAATATTCCCTCTGCATGCAAAATACGAGTTGTTGCCTCGACAATCACAGCAGACCATTTTCTTTGACTGTCACACGAAGCTGTTGAGAACCCGTTTCATGTAATATCAGTGCAGCGTAACGTACTGATGGCGGTCTGTCAGTTTGTGTGACTTCACTGACACTTCACTGACAGAGAAAAGTAAGTCTGGATTGTCTACTTCAGCATACAAAAGTAGTAAAAGGAACAGAGGGGGGGCTGCCGAACTCCTTTTACCCGGGTTCTGAAAGAGAGAGGAGGATTACAGGAGATCAGACATCGAGTTTTTGACTTGTTTGCTGGTTTTCTTTTATTCCTGTTTTCTGCCCTAATTCAGGCGTCGTTATTGATTTGTCTTTTTTTTTTTTTTTTTACTCCAGGTTTGCCTCTTTGTGCCTGCCAATCTTTTTGATACGCCTGATTTAGTGAAATTGACCACAGGGAGAAAAGGGGGAAAAAGAAAGACTTTCAACAATAAGTAACCACCGTAAAGTTTACAAGTTTGCAGCACTGGTGGAGCCAGCAACGAAAATGAATTCTTGCACCTGTTGTTGATTTGCGGTTGGCTTCTTTTTCACATGATTATTCAAATTATTTTTCAGCCTGAAAAATAATTAAAAACTGATTGTAAACTCGTTTCTTTGGCGAAACAGTGAAAGATTATTGATTAGATTTTAGTGATTTTTTCGAGTGCCATTTTGCTGAGAGATTGCTAAACATCAGGTCAATCTCAGGACATAACAGGAGTTTTTTCCCCCAACAATATGGCCTTTATGTGTTTCTCGTATGGTGTTCAGTGAGGATGTTTTCTTACTTTTCTCAGTAACTCAGTCACAGACTCACTTATCATCTTTCCTCCCACACAGATCCGGCCGTGTTGTCACAGTTTCGGCCAAAAAAGCATGGAGTGGTTGGCAAAGTCCTAAGCAGGACCCGTCCTGAGAAGGTCAACACCTTTAGATCCCCCTGAAACTCAGGCAATTTTATCCTGAACCTTAACCCTAATGCAGACAAACACCATTATTGCATGGCTGCTACAATATGGCGGGACCTGGTGTCCCCCGACGATTTTCCCAGCAAAAATATAATTAGACCGCTTGGTGCTGTCCTGGCTGACCTTTGAGAGCTTGTGAGGACGGAGCCTGTTCAGTGATCGCTTCATATGAAGCCAAGCAGCCGCCAACAGACACTTTAAAAACTGTAGTAATAAAGAATAAGCTTGTTTTTATAAATGTCACAATCGTCTCAACCCGTCTCTTTCCTGTTGTGAGCTCGCAAAAAGGCCAGACCGCAGTCTTCCATCAATGCAATATCCTTGATATAGAGAGAGGAGTATTAATGAATTCTGTACAGTTGGAATCCAGTGCTTTGTCCAGTTAATTGAGACCTGTCAATGGAGATTCAATTAATCAGCGCAGCTCTGCGCCACTGGAAGAGTGAAGATAACCCTAATTGTATAAGTGGGATTATGGAAGCCGATGTAATATTAAAATCAATAAAACGGAGCGAAAAAATACCAACAAAGCGAAATGGTCTGATGTCCGGCTTCTACGGGCTCATATTGCTCCTAAGAAAACCCATTTAGGGATCTTGGGACGCATAATAATTCAAAACGGGGGAGGGTGGGGGGGATTATTTCCTGCGTGCTGTTCTGGCTGAGATATACAGTCCCGAGGCCGTGCATAGGTCAACATCGTTTTTTTTTTAACTACCATCCTGGGAGACGACTGAGACCCGTGCAAAGCGTACAAGGCAGTCATTTTCACCCCCGCCGAGGAAAGGTTGGTCCCATTTACTGATAGCAGCTGCCAGTTTCAGGATACGGAGGGAGGGGGGAGAAAAAAAAGTGCCCAAAAACACAGGGGGGGAGAGATATACAGTCGTATTCTGCCCGGATACATCTCGTCTCAGTGGAGAAAATGAATGCAGAATAATCACAGACTGGCCGCTTGAGTAATATCTCCATCACTGCGCGGGCAGCGGATGAAGTTGGGCAGTTTATTGCGAGACTTTATATGCTCAGCGACGGCGGCAATCGTAGTTAATCACACCGCAGAATTAATGCGGAGCGAGGAGGTTTATGATAAATAGGATAACCATACGGCCCGCATGCATAAATGCGGTTTAAGTATGTATTGGGTGCTGGGATAAATTACGGCACAGTAAATTGGGAGAGGTGCTGTGTCATGCTGAGAGGTTGCAGGCGTACAGCCGCAGTGAATCCTCCTTCACAGTGGAAACACACCTGCAATCTATCTGATTTAACAGAGCCTGACAAAGGAAGAACGCAGGGGGAAGGGAGCCTTGAGAGAGGAGTTGGGTGACACTGGGGGGGTGGGGGGTGGGGGTGGGGGGGGGTGAGGGTGACTGGAAAGGCAGAAAGATAAAAGGGAGACTGAGTGGAAGGGTGGGAGAGAGTCCTCTTGGAAGAGGGCCGACAGCTTTCTTGTACAGGAGGGAGGAAGTCAGTGAAGCGGAGGAGACATTGTCCCCTTCCCTTCTCCTCCTGGAGCTGACACCTCTCCTCACAGAAAGGTCACCCTCTTTTCCCCACTTTTCCAACTAACTGACTGTCACTCACAGATGTCTTTCTTAACACCGCCTGTCTCCGTCTGAACCGTATCATATTATTTGGTACTTTTATAGGCACCAACACAGACAGTCCGGCTTCGAACATCACTCTGATTACCATTCACATCTCTCCGGGCTGCCGGTCTATATGTCCACATTTAGAGGTCGCCACATCTTTCCTCTTCCTGCAAGTCTTTTTTTAGGTTACTTGGTGCATCTGCTCTTATTCACTTTATCCAAAATAGCCTCACAAAAAAACGCTAAAGAACTGGTTCAGCAACATCAGAATATTAATCAAGCAAAACATCAATTTAGGTCATCCGATGAAACTCACCGGACTTGCCTGTTCTGTATTTTAAACGTTCTCAGGACCTGAATTGTTTGTTTTCACTGAGCAAAGCTCATCGTAATGAAGGCAAAAAAGTTTCTATCGCTTCCACAGAAGCTGATTTATAAATTGTGCATCACTGTCTCGTCTTCTGATTGGCTGCTCAGAACTTGAAGACCACCTTTGGTGGAGGACATCGTGTCACGTGTGGGCTCACCTGCTCTGTGGAGGGCAGGAGGGTTGTTTGAACGTATGACTCATTGATCTTCCATGTGACTCAGGTTTGTGCAAGTCAGATCTATGACCCCCCCCACACTGTGACTCTGGAATATCTGTCTCCAAACTCTGCAGGGCATTGATTATTCACAGCACATCGACTGTTGCTGGTTGTGCTGCTAACGCTCCAGCTGGGCCACTGCGAGCTCCGTGGCGTCGAAAGGTGAAATCGATAAGATCCATTGAAGATTTTCAGAAAATGACAAACAACAAATACTTGCAAAATATTATTGAAACACATGATAAAGTAAAGTTCGGGAGCAACATCATTAATCTTGATCATTAGAATGTATATAAATTATGTTGCAGCTCGCTGTGAAAGCAAAATCAATGTCTGCATCAAATTTATTGACGATCCATCTCAGTGTCTGTTGAAACATTCGATCCAAAATATCAAACACATGGTGGCAGCAGAGGAGAAGGCGGCGGGGCCACACGCGTCATCAGATTTATAGCCTGGAAGTTATCAGGATTCATTATCTGGACACTGTAAATATCTGCAGCAAATGTCACGGCTATCCATCCGTGAGATATTTCAGTCTGTGCCAGCGTGATGTACAGACAGAGACTGAAACCGGCGTCACCCACTTCTGAGGCTCCAACAGTGAAGGGAAAACACGCGTCCGACAGAAAAGGCCGTAATAGCAGCGCTCGCACACTGTATTATTGGTGATTGTTTTGGAAGCTTGTTTTTGAGTGTTGTTGGCCAAAAGCAAGGAGCATTTAATTAAAAAGTGTCATGCTTTACTACATTTGAATTATACTTCGCTCGCAGTTGAAATTGTTATGTGGCGAAGAGTATTAGCAAGTGACCAAAACAAAAGTCTTAAGGCCTTCAATTAGTCGAGCTTTCTGCTGTATTCCTGCCCGGTTTATTCAGGAATCTCAATTTGAGACACCAAGAAGTGACCGCACACAGCGTGCGAGTGTGTTTGATGGAGTGTGTGTACGTCGTATACTGTGTGTGATGACAGGAGGCGGTAGGAGGTTATTTAATTGCATTTAATTACAGTTTGTTTTTTGCTAAACATGCAACCTCAGGCAGAGACAATTTGTCATCTTGTTGTCCACGTTGCAGAGCCAAAAATCACCCACCAGCTCAGCCAGTCCAAATGTTGAGAGCAATCTGTTCGTTCGCTGAAGGAAGATGAAAAACAAAATCGAAATGTTTCTCTGCAGTCATTAACCTTGAAATCTGACTATCATTTAATTTTTTCAGAATACCAAAGGCCGCCTCCAGGCCACTTGAGATGTCACAATTAGATGTCCACACTGAAAACACGCGGAGCAGCTTTGTTCCTGCCTTTTGAAATTCTCGATGCCAATCATCAAGCGCCCAGATCAACCACTCACAAATTTGTCAAGGTCAAAAATTCTGCTCAACATTCAAAGCGTTTCGACAGAAGCTGAGCGGAGAGATCATTTATTTGAAGTAAAGAGAGTTGTTCTGAACAGCGGAAACGACACAGGCTGCAGTCAGAAGCGCCGGTGTGATAAAAGTTTTTTTTCCCTTCACATCAAGAATCATCAATTCATCTTTCCCCCCAATAAAAATCAAGCAAGGTTTGCTTAAAAAAAAAACAGAAAGCTGCTCTACTAAATAAGAAGCAACAGTTACAAAGGATTTGCATCGTAAATGCAACTCTGGTTTAAATTCCAGGATGATTTAAGTAACAATGCTCATTCAAGGGAAAAAAACTGAATGTCACAGTTGTACTGATGGGATTCTGGCGTCATGTGTAACACTACGGAGTGCTACAGACCCACTTAAGACCCGCAACATGTGTTCATCTACTCGTGCATTGAGATGCACCATTTGCAGTCAAATGCAGGATTAAGAGAATTTCCACAGTAATATTTTAACCCTTCTAGATCTGAGAACAAAATGTAATGACTGTCTGATTTACACGCATGCTTTACTTCACAATAACAGCTAAATTCTCTGCATGAAAGGAAAATATACACATATGTCTTACTAAATATTTTGCTGTGTTTGTATTTGAGGCAGCAATCCATTTCCATGTGTTTTCCTGTACATGGATTTCTATTTGCAGAGCTCTGCAACCTGCCTGAGATGGATGTGCTACTCACTGAAGAAAATGTTTATCTTGATTTTATGCTGTTTGTCCAAGCTAAACGTTGCTCAGATGGCAGCGCGCTTCTTGGATGAGGGGTTTGTTTTCAAACCGTCCCCTGCTCGGAATTGAAGGACTCTCTGACATTCAGCGTTCTGGCTTGACGCTGCTCCGTCTTGGAGGAATTACGTTTGTGTGGTTCTCATTTATTGTGGCAAATATATTTAGCAGGTAATGTAATTATTAGCTCCATGGCAACGTTTGTTGAAATGACCCCGTAGAGGCCTTACGCAGGTACCAAGGAGGACGAGTGGATGTGCAACGTTCACGAAAAGTGACGCCGAAGACTGTAAATTGGAAGCGATAGAAGCGAAAGCACAACATCTAAGAAGCCAAAGGTTGAAGTACAGAAGAGTATTTTACTTGTGAAATGATGAACAGATGCGACATTGTCTTCTAGAAATACGCTGAAGAGAGAAATTTGACTTGAACTTTTGTCCAAAGCTACAAACAAGATGATCAGGTGTTTTTTTTTAAACTTGCGTTCCTCAGATAAGAAGTCTGCTGCAGGAGCAGATCTGCTCTTGATTGTGCTCAAGCAATCTGCTGTAACTATCGGTCAGTCAATATTTGACTGTGATTGGTTACATAAGGTGTTTTGGGACTGCTAAAGCAGCAAAAAAAAGTGCTATATAAGAGAGGCCTGTCTATAGTTAGCAGGGAAACCCACTGCCAACTAAGTTATGCAACGTTTTGAAGGGTTGGGGAAGAGTTATTTTAGGCTGAGCAACGACCGTTTCCCGAACCTTCCCTGCTACATTCAGCGTTTTGAACTTACATGATTTGCGTCGGAATTATGGTCTCATACAAAACTTGTGCAAAGTTTGTAGAAGTGACCCTGCGAGAGTGTCACAGTGGTGTCCATGACATTCAAGGTCTGGGCAGCTAACTGCAGATGTAGTTACGTAAGACTTTTTCATTAAATCTGACATCGATGTTACCAAATCTGTAGTTTGTACAAACGTTTGTCTACATATGAGAACAAAACAGATATCTTCTGGAGAAGTCAGTAAGACAATGTCACCATCCAAAGTAATTATGGAAATGTAGAAATGATGGAATAATTGTTTAAATTACAGGGTAGAAAAACCAAGCAGTGAGGAAGAACACCAGAAACGGGCTGCTGCAGGAGCTGAATTACTGGCAAAGTCCAAAATCCAATCGAGAAAGTAATCAGCAACAAACAAAAAGCTGGAAGGACAACCTGGAAAAAAAAGCAACCCCATAAACTGAGTAATGGTGAACTGGTGTGGGAGTGTAATTAACCGAGGGGTGTTTGTTTTAGGAGGGGAATCAGACGAGTGGAAAAGGGGCGAGGGTCAAGTGTGTCTTACGGTGGTGAAGGACATGCTGGGCAGGCGGGGTCTCGTGTGAGAGCAGGATTACAATACAGAGGCAAGAAAAAGTCACAGTGACTGAAAAAACTCATGAAAAAACACCTTGAACTTTGACGTCAAGATTCAGTTATGATTTTTTTTGTTTTTCTGGTGCACGGACAGGCTCATAAACACATGCGCATTTTATGAATATATCAATGTTTTATTCCTGTTCAGTGGATTCAGGTGACTTTTGTAAAAATGTGCACAAACAAAAACGCTTCCATTAAGTGACTGTCAAATTGATTTAGTACAAAAGTGTTTGCTTGATTTCCCCAAAGTGTGGAGGGATTGTGTTGGATTCCATTATATTTTAAAAGTGTTGCCGCCATCATGCCCAATCAATGTTTGTCTTCACAAACATGCGAGATAAATATGTATTTGTGCAAAATGTGCTCGTGCGTCTACGTGAATGCAAAAGCTGTTTTGGCCCGTCAACCTACACCTTTCCCGCTCCCTGTCATCTCTTCAGGCGTGCAGGCGCTGGAGCGTGAAGGCGAGCGCCGCTTCCCTTCCTCATTGAGGATGCCAGTCGTCTCCTCTGGTGTCCTGCAGGCACAGCGGCGGCCGACAGACGCCAGGAAAAAGGGGGACAAGAGGAAGACATCCAACTTATAACAACAGCGCCGGCGACAAATTCGAGACGTGGGAGGAGGAGGAGGAGGAGGAGGAGGGGGGAGGAGGCGGGACGCGTGGGCCCATCAGAATCACCTACTTTAACATTATTAAGGGAAGGGGCTGCGTGCCTCTTTCTGCGTGAGCGAGGAAGATGGAGACGGAGAGAAAACATCTGAGACAAAGAGGAAAAAAGGAGGGAGGACGGGGAGTTTAGAGTAAGTGCCAGTCCCCACTGAGAGTAAAGGATTCAAGTATTTCTGCCCTCTTTTTTTATTAATCATAGCCGCTACTTTCCCCCTTGGAGATCCGGAATGACTAATAGAATTAGGCATAAATCTCAGGCTCATCTATTTGGTAAGATGAACCAGAAAAAGAGAATCACAGCCGCAGTATGCACTTTGATAAGGAATCCAAAAGGAATAAGGAAGTGACAAAAAAACCACCCTGCTGCACATACTTAATATGTGCACAAAGCAGAACTGACTCCATTCACAGTTACATGACTTAGTAAAATGTGCTTTTACTCGATTATATGATCCAACGATTTCCTTTTTTCAAATCTAAAGAATACATCCATTAAAACACTTGACGTCTGCGGTACTGACCCGGGAAAGTCTTCGAACAACTACGAAGCCAAATGTTTTCCCGTTCTGTCGGGTTGCACGTTGATGACGGGAGTCCCAGTTTTCACAGCTGAATCTGAATATGGTCTGAACTCCTCTTGACACCACAAACCCCCTTAGTCGTCAGCAGGCTGGATGAGTTTGTGCAACGGCGTTTTATTATGTGCCGGGGACCACTCAGCTGATGATACTTAATGGGAGGCAGACGTGTGCAGGTGAATTGGTGTCTTTGGAAACAGCACAGAATGAAAACGGGCTCAAACGTAATTAGGAATCCGCTGAGGCTCACATAAAAAATAACTCTGCTCACACAAACAAAGCTCACACACAAAAAAACTAGGGAATAACAAGACACAGGTGGCCACAATGAAGGAAGGGAATGCTGCTGTTGACATGGGAAGAAAGGTTAAGGTGTCTTAAACAACATGATTGATTTTTCAAAAAAGTATTTAAATATTTTTTGACATGAATGGAACAGGATGATTTGACCCAAATAGTAAGACTCAAGATGCCTCAATACAAAATAAACAAAAATGGAAAAATGACATGATACAAACTGAGAATGGGTGAAAGTTTCTGATGTGAAAATGTCGAAAGAAACACATCATCTGCCTTCAGATCCTGAAGAATTTTGTGTTTTTTGGTGAAGTCTATAAGTAAATCATGAAGTCATGTCACATGGGTGAATGCCTCTTGTGTCCTACTTTGGGTCCAATGTATAGATTCACTGTTTCCTGATGCTTCATATATTTTTAATTCTGAAAAAAAGGGACTCCTACAAACAGCCTGAAGCAACAACCACACTTCATGTTTTTGAAACTTTTGTAAAAACTAGGTCGAATGAAGGCTGAACCACAGAGCTGCGCTCGCTTAGAAGAAGAAGAAAATGCAGAACACATTAGTTTGATCCCTGATTTATGTTTGCAAATACCATGATTGCTATATCGGCTCAAAATAGCAACGTACGCACCACATTTTTAGACAAACATGCTCGTGGGCACGAGCACATTTGCTATTTTAACTGCATGAGCGCTGGAAGGAAAAGCAACTCTTACGTCAGTCTGAAACTAGCAGAGTCGTCCACTCCACTTCATGCTGGTTTTCCTGCAGGTATAAGATTGCCCTTTGTGTTTAGTTATGTGAACCTGGTGAGGAAGCCATTTCGCTGTCCACTGAAAACTGCCATAAACTGATCGGATGCATAAATTACTCATAAAGAGTATTCCTTCACTCGACTCCCCCTCGCTGGCTTTATCTCCAGTCAACATGAACGCAGACGGAGATAATAGCAATGAGGCATTGCATTTATTTCCCTGCAGCCAGATTTCCAAGAGATATTTCCCAGTAGTTCGACTCTGCATCCCACTTCTCCTCTCTCAGCTCTTGGAAGGATCAGTGCAACATGCCAGCGCAGTGTTTCTGCAGCATCTTTGTTTTCTCACTTGCTTTGGTGTCTCAATCCAAGAGGAGGGAGAGAGCTTAGTACTTACTGTGTGGGAGCTGGGGAGTGTACCTGGCGCAGGACTTTAATCACTACAAAACAGCTTCGCTGAGTCTATTTGTCTGAATCTGATTCAATCAGCCAAGCTTGGTCACGCCAGACAAGAAAAGGGTTTTGCCAGCCCTACATAGTTCTTGCATCACTGTATAAGGCTCTTCTATGATGTTGGTATTTTTTGTTGGCTAGAAGGTTTGATGATGACAGCAGTTTAGCTTGGAAGGAGGAGACCCGTTAAAAAAATAAAAAATGGTCTCAAATTACTTATAGAAGCATTAAATTCAATGTCCACAAACAAAATATTTGTCGAATGGGAAGAAAACGGACCATAATGTAATAATCCAAAGATTTATGAGGACTGGGTGATTTAACATTGCAATCAAAGCCATTAAAGCCATAATGCCCTGTTGATTTCAGACCATTTCAGCCCTCCTTATTGCTTTAAATCCTCCCTAAGCCCAAAAATGTGTTTTTTTGTTCCCACTGATGAAGAACATCTCCGAGCTGAGAGTTTGAAACTGGGAGGGGAATGGGAGGGGGAATTATTTTGCACTCACTGAAAAAAATGAAGGGGCAGGCAACAGACATGATCTGTAAATAATCTGCGAGCTCTGACTGGTTTAAGCTCACTTTTTTCTGACACAGTTCGTCCTCGTATAACCTCACTTTTCCAACTTCTGACATCAACGATGTGTCAGGAGAGTTCTGCAGAATTCCTCACTAAAAGTGCTTTCACATCAGGACAGTCAGTCGAAAGAAGACTAAACTGCCAGAACAGTACGATGTTGATCCAATGGTGGCTGATGTGGGGCCCTGTTGCCAGTACTGAGTTGTTAAAGTAAAAGAGAAAAAAAAAAAAAATCCTAGCTTTGTGATTGGCTGGGACAGAAAACAGGAAGCTGCTCGGTACCACCAGCTGGCGAGCGTTGTGCCTTCACCTCTTGCCTCTGCTACACTCGCCTTTCACACCGTAAAGGCCCAGAGAGTTTTATTTTTAAACTTTCATTCACCGTGATAACAAACTCCAAACAAAGCTTGAATATGCTGCGACTCCGATACATCGGTTCAAACTAATGGGTGAGATTTAATGGCGAGTCGATGCAGTGCAGGTGAAAGAGCGGGTCAGGGTTCTTCAATCTCAAGGCTGGAACAGTGTGAAGTGCTATAAGACGACTAAAGCAATGGAAACACGCTTTATAAATTAGGTTCATTTCCCATGAAGTGAGCCCCTCAGGGCAACCGCAGCCAAGTAAGCAAATTTATGCATGATACTATGGAAACTCATTGACCTGCCACATACTGCTTCTTATTGGCAAGTGCTGGCGGCTTTTGTTTGATATGTTTTGCTGTGAGGACGTCTGATTAACCCTTTTTTTTTAAGCATTATAGAGCTTTGACCACATTGACGACTTCATTGGAAGCCGGCTCTCCTGGACTGGAGTCGGACACGCCTAACAGAGACGGCTCGATACGTGAAACCTCGAAAAACCTTGAAATGGTATAAAGGTTGAACGAGACAGTGAATCGGGAAACACCTCATGTCAGAGATACAATTAATCATGTTTGGTGGCATAATCTGTGACAGTTTAATGAATCTCAAATTTCCTCCTGGTTCA
>JAUESE010000098.1:5341438-5361485 GCA_032274725.1 Malacoctenus triangulatus
ACACACACACACACACACACACACACACACACACACACACACACACACACACACACACACACACACACACTGTTTATCTGGTTCGTACTTTAGAAATTTTTTGGGGGAGAAAACTCAAACCGTTTTGACCATTTTGACGTGTAACATGCTTGACGTCTGCTTTCATTCCTCTGCTGGACCTCTTTCACGCATCCTTTTGGCTACAGGGACGTGTGATGGTCAGGATGTGTCCCAACAAACTACAATTTCCTCGGGGTGCGCTCGCTTTTTGCATTTGACTCCACAACACCTATCATGGAGGTTTGAAAGTAAACAGGTGGACAAGCATTCATGCACACACCCGGAGTGGGAAAACACTTTGTGCTCCCAGCCCAGAGCTCCCCTTCAGAGAGGTGTAGTCTGAGTTTACAATAATTGCGCTTCCCTTTTTTCCAGGAATCAACCCCGGGCCATTTTGTTAGTTTATTCATGAGATGGACGGGGGTTTTGGTGGAGGGATGAAAGTGAGAACATGAGACACAGGCTGGAGGAAGAAATCCTAATAGATATGATGAAAAAGTAAACACAATCCCCCGTTATTTGACTATCAATCAGGCCCGCATGTCTGTGGGAGAGAGGGGCCTAATTATAGTCCAAATGAACATCGACTGTTTTCTAATAGAATTATTCACGCAGACTGTGCTTGTGTATGCAAGCTCATCCTCCCATCGCTATGTTATTCTCTTACATTGCGACCCTGTGTTTCATTTTCCTGGAAAAACAGCACTGATAACTTAAGAACAGCATCGCGTGTCCGTCAGGGTTTTGCAGTCACGCGAAACAAAAAAAAGAAAACATTTCCAGTTGAGGGTTTTGTTTTTTTGTTTTTCGTGATGTGGCAAGATAATGAGGCTGGTGGGGGCTAACTGAGGGGTAACACCTGTTAGTCCTACGGAGGATGGTTTCGGTGTGGGAAAATGAGGATGAAAATATGCACTGGGAAAAGAGTCGTGAACGTCTCAGAGAGAGGGAAAGAAGCAGGGAGGACAACGTTGTCCTGCAGTGGAACGCGAGGAGGAGTCGCAGTCTGAGGACTTCTGTCTCTCCAGCAGTGGTGCTAAAAACCAAACCTGAGAAGCGAATGACAACAAAACAACATGGGAAGACATGCATGTGTGCACAAATGTATAAAAAGAGGAAAAAGGTACCGAAACGCGAACAAACGTGGCCTCGTTTGTGCCCACGGACTCCGCGGGCCATTACTGCCGACTGCGTTCATCCATTGTGCATCCGGTAACTTCACTTTGCGAAATGACCTCCATTCGAGTTATTTGAGGAGCAGTGGTATAGTTCAAGGTGGCTCCAGGCCATGCTCCAGTTAGCCTTTTGGGAGCCGCGCTCTTCCAGCTGCAGCGCGGCATCTTAAACGGTGCGTCTGGGCACGGGGAGGCGGCGTGCGGCGCGCCATGTGGTGTCTCTCCGTTTGGAGTCGGCGGGGCTTTGTGAAGCTTGATGAAAGTCATCATTAAAGTTGCATAATGCCTCTTGACTGCCAACGACAATAACTTATGACATCTGTCTCAGTGCTTCATGTTGGCTGTCACAAGCAGTTAAGAGCCAGTTCTCGTGCTAATCACTGCGAAGATGGATTACTGAGGATTTTGGAAGCCACTCCTACATTGTTTGCTGTCATATGGCAGGAAGATTTAGGTGTTATGAATAGAAAGGTAACACTGTCGGCTCCACGAGGCGCTAATGGCAGCAGAGTGTGGTGATGCATTTTTGATCAGGCCATTTTTACACGATTTCAGCTCGGGGAGCGACGTTTCAGGGGCGTTTTAGAACGTTTTTGAGATGCTTATGTTCAATTATCAGAGAATAAAGGAAAAACAACGCAAAGAAAAGGGAAAAAAAATCAGTAGGATGGGTTTCACTGAATTCATCATGAATATTTTAAAATAAGGAACCAAACAAAAACTATTCAAAGTCCCAGAAAACATTTTCCTCATATTTTTGTGACTCAAAAGTACAAAAATATACACCAAAGTAAGTCAGCAAAGCTGCTAGTTTTAGGATCCCCACTCCTTTAATGCCACTTTGCACGGCAGGATCACTCCCGCTTTATGTTTGTAGGTGCTGATCCAAATCTCCCGACGTGACGGCAGACCGGATGTTGCAGCGACTCAAACGGCGAACGCAAATGAGTCGCATTCATTTGAACTCGAATACTTCGCCGGCGACGCCACGCCAACAAATCAAAGCTTAAAGCTACGTGGCGGCGCGTTATTTACGTGACACAATAAATCAATCTGTTTGCACAATTTGCTCTTAAATGGAGGAGACGGAGCCAGCCAGTCAGGGATGAAAGGCTTCGTTGCCAAAGCAAAAACATATGCAGGAAGGACTTTGCTATGGGGAAAGGTAAATCTATTTACAGCGACAGTGTCTTGGGAAATACGAGGGGAAGAGAGTGGTGGGAAAAAAAAAAAAACAGGAAAAACAAAAGGCTTCAGGAAAGATTTCACAAACGTACAAGGCAAACAAACAAGAACCGCGCGGAAGAGCGGAGCTTCAAAGCCTCGCAGGTTGATTTTCTTCATCAAGAATTTCATTTGCATTCTGCAGACCGAAGGACATCCATAAAAAAAAAATATATGTATCCACAAAGTAAAGTGGACCACATGATCAAACCAATTACAGAAAAGCAACGGCAGTAACACAATTACCTTATACTTGAATGATAATGATAATTAAACACAAGCCCGCAGATCATATTGCTATCGTGGGGAATATGAAAGGCCCAGAAATATGGATAACAGAATTCATATGCAGATAAAGCACATGAGAGGCACTTAGTTAAATCATTGACACTAGATGAAGAAAAGGCCCGTAGCTCATCGACGGGAAAACAAATCATTCAGCCTCCTCTGGAAATAATTAAGGACTGTCACATCCATGAAGACGAATGGCACACAGTGATGCTGTCGGGGTTATGGCCTGAGACGGCAGCATCGCCGTCTTGTTTTTTTTTTTTTTGTTTTGTTTTTATTTTCCTCCCTCTTGGAGGCTGCAGCTTCTCGGGCTCCCTCTGGCTCTCCATGTTTGGGCTTCACAGGCCCTTATGTCTCATTTTAACACCTGTCAGATGTGTCGGGGCAAGTGTTGTGGATATAGTGGAGCTGTCCTCCTCTGTTGGTTACACATCCTCTTAACCCACATGGCCCGGCAAATGAGGTGGGAGGGTGGCGGCGTGCGCGCAATCCGCGGCGAAGAAGCAGAACAATTGCAAACTTCTAACATTTCCAATCTTCGAATCAAACGCGGTCGGCTTCTGTCGCGGAGCACTTACGTGAGGAGAGGCTCTCGGCGCGTTTTGGCAGATGTCTTATTCCGAATCTATCAGCGAGTAATATCCCACGGCAACTACTGTATATCTGATAACTGACGGTGCACAACCCCTCACTTCCTCCTCCATTTCCTGAGAGGAAACCTTCAGAGGGAGCGTTGCGGCGCTGATAAAACTCGCACAGCCCTTTATTTGCCCCGGTAAAAGATTGCCAGAGCAAAGGCGCATTGTATAAGCTGACGGCTCCTCTCGTACTGTGGCGGATGTGAGATTTCTTTGTTCACACCCAGAACATGGACCGGACAATGATTTAGGCTTCTTTCTGTTTTTTTTTTTTCTTTCACAAGCGAGGGAAGGAGGGGGAAAGAAATGAGATTGGATCTCAACTCAGCACCACATTTTCATGGTCAGCAGCATCGCTTTATACACACCTGAGAATGCCACGGTGTAAAATGGTAAAAAATGCATGCCGCAGAAACATAGTAAAATATGAAAAGAAACATTTTTATGCGTCCCTCAGCAGGGACACATCAGGTTTTGATGTTGTCGGTTGTCCCACTGTCAAAACGGCGTATCTGTGGAATGCCTCGGGGTATTTTTTCAAATCTTTTCCCTCTCGCTAAAAGCTTCTGGTGGCCGGTGGTAAAACATTAATGTCCTGAATTGCCATCAAAGTGATACACCTATAATTCACTGAACTATCTCTCTCTCGAAGCTTTGTACAGATGTTCGCCTCGAATCCAAACTCGAGGCGATTCCTTTTTTTTTTGAACAGCAAAGTGTCAGGTTTTCACAACATCACAAATCGTTGTCGTGACTCCAGAAAGTTGACTCGTCGACTTTGACACGCAAGTTTGTTCACGATGGAAAGTTGGATCAGTTACCTTCAGGTCATCGAAGGCTACAAAGATTTTGTGTACAGGAGAACAGTTTGAACTATGTTGTTTACAATGAAGCACACGTGTACAATTTTAGGAAGAAAATGACAGAAATCTGGAACACGCCCTCTCAACTTTCAAGTGTTTTTTCCTACAATCTGACATCTTTTATTCGGCCTCCTTTCGTTTCTGTTTTTACAAAGTATTAAACTACTTCCCCATCCTCAGCATAAATATTATCTGTTGGTTTAGGCACAGAACTGGAAGATGTTAATTCAGGTTGTGTGTGCCTCCGAAAAAACCCAGGTGGTGTGAACCTGAACAGATTTAATATGCATCCACTTGAATTGTCGTCCCAGCCTGCGACTGTTAGTCGTTCTGTGAGAGAGAACGAGAAAGACCTCTTGCAGAATGGATGGCAGCCGTCCGTGTGCGCGGTGCGCAGGAACCAATTTTAGATGAAAACCCACACAGGGCAAAAGGAGTTTTCTTTCTCTGCGCGCTACATTTCCCTTTGACATCCTAAAAGCCATTAGTTCAGCAATGCACACCAATGCCTTACACAGTAGGACTTGGAATGCTGCCTTTTAGACATTATACCGGGGACAAACAACAGAGCTCTCGCATGGAGGGACGCGGCGAAAAGACGATAAAACCGGAATACATCCATTCGGAGTGGAGCGATTCGGGCCGGGTGGTGGAGGTGAATCCTGGGAAACCCTTCAGAGATTTGTCCTGACTAGCCAAATCCATTGAGTTTTAATGAAAAGAGCATCACCGGGGGAGGCAACTCCACGGAGACCGTCAACCCTGACATGGCTCGCCTTGTTTTCCTCTATAAATTCAACAAAAGATTAATAATTTGATTGTCTTGGAAGTAAATCTTTGAAAAAAAAAAGATTGGAAAACACTTCACACCTTTGTCCATATGCTCAATATAGAGAAAGGAGTGGAAATAGCATCCTCTTCCTCAAGTTGCTTCCATCTTTCTGTGGGTGTCAAACCGTCACCGGTACCACCACAGCCTCTCCTCCACGTTGCCACTGGGCGTATGTCATGCCTTCCTTTGTCTGACCCAGTTAGAAGCCACATTATCACTCACTCTGAAGTATCCTGCACCACACTTAAAATTCACTTTCCTTTTGAGGTTCCCTTTTCTTTATGCTCCCAGACTTTCAGATGAATAATTTTCAGTTATCTCCCCCTCTTTTCCCCCCTCATCTCTCCTTCGCTCGACTCTTTTTTGTCTCTATGTAAATGGCTGCCCCAGATAGGAAAGTATTTGTTGTTTCGTTTGCAGATATCGGGTTAAGTCAACACCACACGCAGGGAACTTGGCAAGGAGCCTCATTTCGAGGGTTTAATTTGGTAAACAGTCACGAAATCCCCATTTTCTGATGTCAGGACAGACCTGCACAGATAAACCGCTGTTATCAGGTGCGAAGGCGTTTCTGATCATCGCAGGAATTTGTCTCCAACATTCGGTCATCGACTGCATGACAATGGCTCACCAGTGTAAACAACTCAGAGTTATATTTCAGTCCATTAAAATGCACCTCGTAACTTATCTGGGACTATTTTTTTTAAAGAGTCGCCAAAAACACCAACAAAACACTGCAAATGAGCTCAGTTAGCCTGCAGTGCTCTATTTGTTTGTGTTTGGTTTTTTTTTTCCTAAATGGATAATAGACACCCTGAAAATAAATAGAATGAATCCGACCAGAATTCTAGTGAGGGGAAATGAATCACTCTCTGAGTCAAGGTAACTATAAATAAAAGTAATCCTGTCCTTTTGGCAATAAATTCTTAACATTTTCCAGAACTAAAACCATTTAAAACTCCGAGCCTCAGATAGACTGGCGAGCAAAGCAGAGACAGAAATAAATGGGGGAAAAAACTGACATTCTCAGCCATGTTTCACACTCCTGGTTTGCTTTTTTGGGGGGCATTATTACATCCTTTTCTTAATCAGTCCAAACAAAAATTCAGGTTGTCCTTTTTTTATGTGGATTTGAGAGAATGTGTCAAACAAATCCAAAGAAGCAAGACGTTGGTAATAATTTACCAGTGTTGTTGAAGTTGTTGTGTATCAATTTACCACCAAAATTACACACATGCTCCAGCTGTTTTGTACAGAGTAACCATATTGCCCAGTTAAGCTCAACAAGGTTGTTTCTTCAGCGATTTGTCCGTCAGCCATCAGCTTCGGCTCTTCCTCTGTGTGGCTGCGATCGGTTTGACCACCTCAGAGAGCGGCACTATCTGTCAAACCGAACCCCACCAGGCTACGTCACATGCAAGAGGCACTAAAAGCCTCCAACAGACAAAATGTCAGAGATTTCTTCAGCCATCTGCCATCAGTGATGGAGGGGTATGACTCAGATGAGATAACGAGCTCTTCATTTCTTCCTGCCACCAGGAAATCTCGACGCGTTTCATGAGCTACACGTCCCCCCCCCTCCACACATGATCTACGGCGGCATTTCTTAATCCCGCTCCTGCGAGTCGGTTAAATGTATCAAATCCGGCCAGCCGTTTATCTATTTTCTGTATCGCTTTATCCAACTCGGGGGCTGTGAGGTGCTCAGGCCTTTTCCACTCAGTCAATATAACCCGAACAGTTCACCAATCCCTCACAGGGCCGGCACAGACAATCACACACACTTAAATGCACAAATTCAGTGTCAATAATTCACTGTGCACATGCAGGGAAAAAAACACCTCACAGGAAAAGATCCCGAAGATCAGACTGGGATCAGAGATCTTCATACTTTTTGCACTTTGCCCCTTTACCATTTTTTAATGGTAACACTTTATAGAAAACCTATATATGCACATCAAGTGTTCCTAGGTATTAAAATGCTGAAGATACTTAACTTGTATTGGAACTACAATGGAAGAAAAAAGTGGTCCAATCTTCTCCTGTTCAATCGCGCAAAGTCAACACATGTCCGGCTGACGTGTGAGTCTCTGAGTCCACAGAACGAAGAGGAGCAGACGAAGGCTTCGCTGTGACTGTCGGCTGCGGGGGGAGTTTGAATGCAGCGCATGCACAACTCAGCATTCAGCAACGTTTACCAGCATTGACCAGGCGGCATCGTTTGATCAGCACTTAATGACACTTAACGTAATCGCTTGAAGACAGCCCCGCTTATTAAGAGAGGAACAGATGTTTTACCAAAGTGATCTTGCAGTTTTAATTAGCCATTGATACGAAATGCATTAGCGCCGGGGTTTGAAATACAGCCACGTGCCGCGGGAGCCGAAACCCCTTGAGAAGATATATAAAGGGAGGAGCCGCGGAATCGGGGGGGCGGAGACGAGTGAAGGAAAAGCCATCAATGGTGGTTGTTAGGAGAGCAAAAATTGTGGGGCGCTGTCACAAACAGTGATTTGACCATAGACCCGTTCTGTCATTGAAGGGGTTGAGCGGCAGTTAAGAAGATTCACGGGTGGAATCTGCGGCGCTGGAACATCTGGTGGTTTATCTCGGGAGTCAGCCTCACGCTGGGGCAGCAGAGAACATCTCCAGGAAGGAAACAATCACCATTCCTCCCCCCCATATGACGCCGCTTAACAGCGTAATATTGCAGCGGGCCGTTACTCATTCAAACAGGTGCACTCGTGAGCCCGGTTGGGAACTCAAGAGTACAGATGGCCGCGGTTTGCGAGAATAAAATACAAGTGTCATTAAGTGCGGGATTGGAAACCTATAGCTCAACAAAAACAATTTCTGAAGAGCGTGACTCCATGAGGTGCCATACACTCCCAACTATCAATTTACAGTTGAGAATTATTGACTGGTTCTATGCTTGACACCAGACTTTATTCTAACCGCGGCGAATTCTGAGGGGATTTTCCAATAGATGCCTGCTGAGGCTATAATACCAGTCCATCTACAGCAGCACACTCCAGCTCCCCCGAAAGCAATTCTCAATGCCATACACAATTCCATTCTCTGACTGATCCCCTTTTCACCGGTACAGGAGTGCGTGCGCATCACACACACACGCACACAGACACACACACGTGCGCCCAAACAAAAGGGTGCACAAGGCTGATTGCCTTTTGTCCACCCCTGAAAGGCCGGCCACCTGGATCCCGCTCACCTTCAATGGGGTTGGTTATGGCCGCGGTGCAGCAGTCCAGCTGCTGCTTAACACTCCAAAACATGGATGTGCCTTTCTGCCCCCCCCTGCTGCTGGCTGCCCCCCCTCTCCTGCCCTGGCAGCCCCGAGCCCGTCACCTCCTGTTGGCCCGCCGTGCCACCAAAAGACCCCGAGGTTCCTTCCGAGCACTAACTGGCCTGCCCCCCAGTGTCTGTTTCTCGTCCTCGAGGCAATGATTTTTCAGGAGCATCACAACAATAGCCATCCCTCCTGCTCCCCCTCCCCTCCCCTCCCCGCCCTCCCCTCCCTCTCTCCCCTCCCTCCCGTCCTGCTCTTAAGATCTCCAGCTCGTGTGTCCGTAAATTATATATGGCGGATGTGAACTGTCCCCCCCCCTGCTCCTCGAACGGCAACAGAAATGAATCCCCTGTTAGAAATTACTGTGGCATGTAACAGCCCTTGAGCGGCCCAGTTTAGAGGGTTTAACAAGGTTAAATGAGTGTGCTGGGACAGTCAGGAAATGAGGGGGTAGATGGCAGGGAGTGGGGTCGGTAAGGCGGGGAGTGCGGGGGGGCAAGAAGGAGAGGCGCATGGACTTTTCACGATTGAATTTATAAAAGCATGATGATGCATGATGAGCCTTTATAAACTCATAAACACACCCCGCTCGCTCCCCCACCACCTCCCCGTCTCGCACCGCGGGCAGTGAAGGCAGCGGCGACCGCAGGAAGAGGCATTAAACGCAGCACAAAACAGGCGCCGGGGCCGCGGCCGTCTCCATGTAAAAAGCAGACCTAATAGAAAGCTTTTAATCGGAAATGTCCCCACTTAAACTTTAATCTACCCAAGCATCGTATTAACCGGACCTGGTAATGACTCAGATGGAGTACAGCACAGGAGGGGGGGAATCGCAGCGTGAACTGGACAAAGGCTGCGAAAGCTTCCTCCCGAGAGTTCACCCAGTGGTTGATGCTCTGGTCATCACCCCCCCCCCCCTACCTACCCCCTCCACCCCCACCCCATCTGATTCCAAGGATTACACAACTTGTAACAGACCCGGCTGAAGAGGAACACGGATTTGAATTTGCATTTTTGTTGCTGTGGTGTAAATAGAATCTCTGCTCTCCTGCACGTTTTCGCCGTTTCCTTTTCTGGTGTCTCGGGTTTTTGCTCCCTTTTTTTTTTTTTATGCATGAAAAAAATAAAAAAACGAGGTGGAGAGACTTTTTCACAGTTTCTTTAAACAAATCCCTGGGACACCCTAAAATATTAAGGGTGTTTTCACAATCCTTTCGAAGAAAAACCACACTCATTCACAGGCTTACTCAGACTCCCCTACAGGAGGATGAAATAAATTAGCTTCCCCCTCGTAGTCGCACTGTCACTTCCCCCTAAAATATAACTCATAATTATTTATGAGCACGCATTTATTTGTGTATATTACTTAAGACTCGGTCTCCAAGAAGCACAAAACCAACGAAATCAGTCCCACAAACGTGCTGCAAAAAAAGATTTCGAGCACGATTCGAAACACCGTCCAAAATGCAAGTGAATCAGAAAAGTTAATTACCTGTTCAAAGTTACTTATCAACAGCCGACAACAAACCCCAAAAATGGAGGCAAAAAAGCCCCCTTTGCTTCGTTGTTCAGTCACTGGAGATAATTTAATTAGTCGCTCAAAACGGATCAAAACAAATATGATTTACATGTGCTGGATCGTCAGTGTTCACACGACCTGAATCAACAAATTGATATAGTTAATATTGAACGAACAGGCGGCAGCTTCGTTTTTTTTGGTGAACAGATGAGAGCAGTCTGAGAGCCAGAGCTGGGCAAAAAAAAATCAATCTCAAAGGAAACAAAATCCAGAATTTTCCTGTGTGAACAGGTGCTCAAAAAGTTTCACAGTTTTGAAAGTGTGACGGAGCCTCAAGAGGAAATGAATGAGAGCCGTGTGTGAAGACTGACAGCAAAACAGAACCCCACAGGACGACTGGAGACCTTCAGGCTGAGCTGGACCAGAGCGCTCTCCTTCGGGGGACGTCGGTGAAAAACTACATACAATCAACTACAGACTTGCTCTGATCGTGTCTTGTGAACAGATGAATCCAGTCTGGAACTATTTAGGGACGCGGTCTGTTTAGAGGTAATCAATCGAAGCCCATTAGGGAAACTTGTAACCCCACCTTGTGGTAAGTGTGGCGAAGGCTCCATCATGTTCGGTGGCTACTCTGCCGCCTCTGCTACTGAGGGCACTACGGCCTCAAAAGCAACTACATAAAGCTCAGCAAGGAGGCTTCCAGTGCTACTGAGAATCTGAGAAAAAAGAGAAGAAAGTTTCCCTAAAAATACAAGAAAAAAAACACTCTTCCAGACTTACAGAAGCATAAATGAAAGAGAAACAGAAGAAACCATTGATTAGGAAATATGTTGATGACAAACAATGTGCAGCCACATATTAAAAAAGCAATTCAATCTCTGAAAAGGCTTCTTTCCAATTTCTACCCTTTTGCTCGGTAACTTCGATGCCACGTTAAGATCAAGCACAAGCCGACATAATAGGAGGCAACAACATTGCTGGAGTCCAGGTGTGTGTATTTTCCTCCTTTGGAGTGAAGCTAAATGGAGACAGCAACTGTGTGTGTGTGTGTGTGCGCGCGTGTGTGTGTGTGTGTGCGTGTGCGTGTGTGTGATGGCGACTGTGATTGTATTTTCCTTTCTCCTGTCCCCTCAGGAGGTGACATGGTTGGTATTGTAATTCCACTCTCATTTCCTACGTCGCAGCAGCGACTGTGGACTTGTCACTCAGGAGGAGCAGAGAATAGGCCTGTCAATCAGTCAGGGATCCATTACCGGTGCGGTGCCGGAAAATAAAGCCGCATTTGCCCCGGCTCCTTGTTAGCATAACTAAATTTTTAACACTTTTGGTCCGGCCGTGCGAGCTGATGATTTGCAGGACTGGCTACTACTGCAAGGAAATAATTGGTATGGAAAAAGAGATGGTGGAAGAGAGAGAGAATAATAGGGGGAAAATGTGTTAAAACATCACATTGTCTTTGTTGAAAAGACAATAGGCCAGGATGTTAAACGGCGAGGAAGTTTGGGGAGTAGAAATGAAATGTAAAATGATACCTCGTGCCAAAGTGATGCCAAATTGCAAACACGGAGGGACTCGCAGCGACAAGTGAAAAACAATGATGGACGGTCTGCAGCAGACAGATACAGAGCAGAAAGACAAATATTGCCAAGAGAGAGTGAAAAGCAGACAAATGAAGGGAGAGCACAGGCGAGCATGCTTAAAGAAAAAAGCCCAGATGGATCGGAGGGCGAGGAAAACGTAAGTAATCCACGGTGACGTGAGCAGGGTGCGGTACGTGACAGGTAGAGTGGGAGGTGTCGGGCTGCTTCTGCCCCCACTGCGTGCCTTAAACAGAGCAGAGCTCCAACCAGAATACCATCCATCACGCGGCCAGTCACAAGTGTGACATGACAGGCGAAACCTCTCGCTGTCAAGGTAGGGAAAAATATGAAAGGAACGTGCGGGGGGGAGGAAGAGCCCAAACAAAGAGGAGATGAATCAACAAAATAAAACAAAACATGAATGTGAAAAAAGGAAATTACGCGAGTTTGTGTGATAATGGTTCTCGAACTCTTACGCACTGTTAGGAAGAGAAAAGAAGCTAATCAAAAAAAGATGCTTTGCAATCCAAAACTATATTTGGTGAACGCCGTCGCACTTGGAGCTTAGCTGGCAGCTTCTGCAGTTTCATGGATTCAGAGCCAATAATGGAGGCTAACTTTGCAACATATTTTGCATCTCTCACAGTTTTATGGCTGTAAAAACACACCTTCAAATGCAATCTGAGGTTCTGATCTACTCTGACTGTAGAACGTTTTTATCCAACACACTCTGGCCTCCCTCACTTGAACAACCTTGGACCACATATAATGTTTTACTTGGAAACCTTTTTTTTTTTACATCACCTGCTACAGTTTCCAATCCACCCATACAATCTTTCACAAACCAATGTACACGGGCTGCTGCACACGTTGCAACTTGGAGTTCAACGCTTTGGTCAAGGACACTTTGGAGAGGACGATTGTTGGTTTTGGTATTCGTCCGTCTCGTTCGGCTTCGTCAGACTCTTTCCTTGCTATCTTACGTTATTCCTTTTCCGGGCCCAGAGTTGTGTTGGAACTCCTTTCTTATGCAAAGCAACAACAACAACACACACAAAAAAAAGCTGCACACTTTCTCTTCCCGTCGACAGCGCGCTGGAACAAAGCAGACTCGCGAAAAGTGTTTATTGCTCCAAAGGCCCCGACGATTATGATTCCAGCGCTGCGATGAAGTACAAGACGAATGTTACCTCTATGTGCGCTGGACTGAATGAGGCCACATGTGGTATGAAGTCCCAGTTTGTTTGTTGCGCTGTAAAGTACAAACAAGCTGCTGTTGGGACGCGGAGAGGGGAAAAATAGAGGAATCCAGTGTGGCTTCCTGGATCTTGACAGTGGAGGGGGGGGCAGTGGGGGGGGGGGGTACAAACTAGCCCTCTTGAGGAGAAGCCTCAGGAGCCATTAGGGTGAAGAACTGCAAAACACTTAACCCTTTCATTCGCCGGATCTCATTCATTGCCTCGATCCGTTTTTGTATTCAGCTCCCTGCTTCTGCGCCTCCACATTACCTCTCTCTGGAGGGCGAGTCCCTCCTCCTTTTCTCCTTTCTATGCTCTTTTCCGCTCTTCCTTGCTTTCATTTTTTCCCTCCTCTCTTGTTCTCTTTGTCGCTGCATCTCTGTCTTTCTTCCACCACTCCCCCCTCCCCCCCTCCTCCTTTCTTCTCTCCCCCCTTCTCTTCGGCTGCTTCTGGTGCTCAGAGCAGAGGGCTCCACTGGGGACCGGTTATCGATTGAACTGAGTCAGCTATGTCCACTTTAATTCATTAAACTCCCGCTGTCAATGCCCATTGGGCAATTCCAATAATGTAAAGGACGAGCCAGAGCCTATACGTGTTGGGGTTATGCATAGGTGTATGTATAAGGACCGGATGGACGCAATAATTGCATAAATGTGAGGAGGAATAAAAACAGGGTACAGCTGCTCCTATATGTTCCGGTGGAAAGATGAAAATGCATAAATCAATGCACAGCAGGGAAATCCAATAATGTTTTTTTTTTCTCTAACTTAAGGGGATAAAAATATTTGAACTGAAGTAATGTATGTGGTGGTTTGCAATGTTTTATGTATTCTCTCGCCAGCTTGCACGCACGGTCGCTCACACTCAGCTGCGCCCCACAGATGAAAACAAACGAGTCTCCGGCGTCAACGAAACGCTGACGGCTGGAAATCAACTTCAGTTGACAACGGGCTTTTATCAAGTGAGTTATTATGCAAATGTGTCATTATTTTATGGTAGATTTTCGCGTTCCAGCTGGAGACGCAACAAGCAGGAAAAAAGTACGAGGAAACATACAAGTTGAAACAACAACATAAGTGGCACGGCGAAGCTAATCAGGGCGGATTTATCTTCAATCAGGAAAAGCTGCGCTGTTTCATCTCCTGCGTGCTTAAAAGGGCGCGCGGCATCGCGAGCACCCCGATCCCACTCACGAGCTGCTCTCCCTGCTGTGTGGAAAGGAATCTCGAGAAAATAGGGAACAGAGCTGCACGCGTGCAATCACATTACACACTTGTCAGCTTAAAAGGTCAACATATCCGTTTAAAACAACTTGGAAAACTGCATATTTAAGCAGTTCCAGACAAGTTGCTATAGTCATCTCGCCACTCATATGCTCACACATATTTGCAGTGCTTGTAAAACAAAGTTTTGCACTGCACACCGATCCCTAAAATGATTCTTCCTGATTAATATCTGAGTGCTGGACTGATTTGTCAGCAGTCAGTGGTCTCTGGACTTTGCAGGGGGGAAAAGACTCTGAGGAAATGCTCCATGATGGTCAACACTGTCCTGTCCACCTTTGACCAAAATGAGATGGTGAAAGTAGGAAGCTCGTTCTGCTGCTGGCTTTTTTTTATTATGTCGGCAGGCAGGAAAGGTGAAAGATCAACATCGTGTGCCAAATTCAGTAATGGCATCCTCAGAGCGAAAAGCACGACAATGCCACAAACAACCGTAGGAAGGAGAACAATAGACCCTCCATGGAAGAGGATTTGAAGGTCATGTCCGAGAAAAAAATCATTTGTTTGAGATTAATCTTTTCTTTTGATATAAATTATTTTGAATAAAGAAAAGAAAAAACGTCGGTTCTGCGTCAAAGATTTCTTCGGGTATTCTTGCCTTCGCAGCTCGTTTGATTAGAGTCGAGTCAGAGAGAGGGAGGGAAAAAAAAAGGGAAAAGAACCGAAGGCTGCAACTGGGCCAAGTCTCCCCTCAGAGCTGCTTTACATACATTTCGACGGCGGATTGTTGCAGAGAGCAAAGAGAGTGACAGCAGCGAGCCGACGAGCGCGGCGCAGCGAGCCGGCATCGCCGCCACTTCAGATCGATGGCCGCGGCCGGCGCCGTGTGTGCAAACATTACGCATGACTCCCGCTTTCATCTGCGTTGGTCAATACGAGGGTGCGCTCATCTCTCTGCGCCGCTCTTCACAGACGAGCCCCACCTAGCCCCCCCCCACCCCCACCCCCCCTTCCATCTGGAGCAGCCACCTCTGGGCGCGACACATCACACCACCCTCCACGGCCGATAGACGGCGAGCACTAATGCAGCCTCGCCGCTGACATGTGAGAACATGAAAGCTGTACTTGTATTCACGCGGCCCACCCTTTGCTGCTCTTGTGTGGACAGTAATGGCATCACAGTGTGTGTGTGTGTGTGGGGGGGGGGGGTGATTTCTCTGGTGGCTCACTCTGCCAGCTACTTTATTTACCATTTCAGGATTTTGTATTCAGCGTCCAGAATGCCGACACAAGTGTGTGTTTTGGAACTCTGTGTGGAAAGCGTATGGGAGGGACTGTGTTTTAATACATTATTCTGGATACAGTCGCACACCTCCGGATGATTTGTGCCTCCACTGCCCTCTGTGTACTTTGTACGCATGTGGCCGAAGATGTGTGACTGTGTGTGCTCGGCTTCCCCGGGGGATGAAGCAGTGGTATTCACAAACCCTTATTAAAATGCCAGTCCGGCCTAACAGAGTTGGGGAAGGCACAGGCGGCTGTCCTTGATTTTTCCCATCACCCTCCAACCCCAACACACACACACACACTCCCACACACGTTTCTTTGCACCCAACCTTCACACTCACACACATCCCTCCCCCCACCTCCCCCCCACCTCCCAATGTTCACTTCACAGCAGGCCAAGACCCGATGAACCCTGTTGTTTTCTCCGCCCGCGTTCTCTCCATCTCTCTCCTTCACTCGTTGTCATTGTCTCTCCCTCTGCACACACGAAGAAGGTGAACGGCTTGCCAGGGGGAATTAATGGCCCTGCTTTAGATGAATTATATTTGTGATAGTCCACCGTGACTCGGACATACTTCATTTACATGATAACTAATTCATTTCATGGAAATCCATCATTTTCAGTCAGAGCTGTGAACTATTTAAAACAGTTTTTCCCCCCTCCTGACTGATACCAACAATAAATCATTTAATCACGACTCGAGTGCAAACAACTTTCGACATTGCAAAAATTCACCCGTCTTCATTGTTAATATCAGAATATTGTCACCAATCAGATGAACCTGTATCAGTTTTTGGAGCGCAGACAAAGCTTAAACAATATTTACAAAATATCTATTCAGTTCATCTAATTAAGACAAATCATCCCTCTGCTAATTTTGTGAGTTAATTGCAAATGCTGCTGAAACCAGACATGTGATCCATTTTGTTGCTAAACACATTAAAATGAATCGTGATGACAAACTATGAATAATTTTGCACTAATTTAGAGAAGAAATTGTTGGAGCTAAAGACTTTAAAAGAACAAAAAGGTCGCCAGGAATCAATGCGAGTCACAACCTAGAGCACACAATATAATTAATACAATGCATATGCAACATTTTTAACCCACACTGATCATTTTTGGTGAGCCATCTGATTTTACGGTTACTGGCTCGAAAAAAAAAAGTGAGGTCCTTATCTAGTAAAATGTTGACGGTGTTTAAAAAGGAGCCGCGAACTGGCTCCGTTCTTCTGGGAAACGCTGCTGTTATTGTCTTGAGAGGCGTCGCTTCATGTGGATGGGTTGGGCTCCTCTTCCTCAGGAGAGACTCAGTCTGCAATGAGCTATTTGCCGGTGAGCATTTCCATGCGCGTAACAGAGCAGCCATAATGCACCCAATTTGTTCAAGACAGCATTCCTGCTTTTCCATATCAGGCCCGACGCCGTTTAAGTTGACTGTTGACGTCAAGCTAAACACCCACAGGCAACTGGGAATAGCCCCCCCCCGGTTCCCCCCAGCATCTCGCACGCCTCTGCTTTGATAACAATACCACAGGTATTCGAATGCAATATATACGAAGGAGTGGAAAGCAATAAACAGACAAGCAGCAAGAATTCAAAGCAGCTACACTGTGTGCAAAAACAGCCCCCCAGAGACCACCATCAACACACCCACGTGCTCACTGGGAACTCTCCAGACAATGACCCGCTTCACTCATGCATCCGTTTAATCGGACGTCACACTGACTTTGCGCTCCTCAGCCGGGGCGGCGAGAGTCCGTCTGATGTGGCGTCCCGCGCACACTCCGACATTGGCGTTGTCGCGCGGCGCTCCAGCTGTTTGTGTTGGAGGTGATTTTAGGCTAGCAGTGCATGTGCCGACGCAGCTGTTAAACAACACCAAAGGCGGTGGAAAATTCAGCGAGAATTTACATTAACAGATGGCATTTACATTTACAGATTGGTGCTAAGAAGCAATGACTGCTTCATCGGAACTCGTTCAGATTGAAGGAAAGTAAAGCTGTAATTGCGACAGCCTGTGGAGTCTCCGTTAAAACGGCACGCTGTACTTTCCTTCACGCGTCTTTTCTCCACCTTGTGACTTTGACGGCAGGTTTACGGTCCAGGTGACGCATGAATACACGGAGAGGAATAAATCTACATAGTATGTGTATCAGGTAACTGAAAAGAATGACTGTAACAACACGGTAACCGGCACAGGAGCACCTCTCATTACTTGACCAGATGTTGCGGTGGGATTTCTGCTTTTCTTAAGGGTCTGGCATTTAGTTTTTGATTGCAAACAAGCGACTATTTTCCTCGGCGCCGTCTCTCTTAACGAAATCAGATTTTTTTTCGCATTGTTTATTCTGCACATGATTCCACAACAGCTGCCAAGATAATTTTCTTCATTACCATGTCCACCTCTCTAACTCTGTTGCTGCACACCCTGTTGTCATCCGGAATAAGTGAAGAGGCTCATTTGCATGGCATGATGTCTGTATGCGCTCACGGCTTGTACAGTAAATGGGTCTGAACGACGCTGGCTGCCGCTTCCCAATTCTTTTTGCCCCCCATTCATCAGCGCGCACTCAGCATAAGCGTATGGGTGCACTAGACAAGAACAGAAAAGCACAGAGGTACGAGATTGCTCTTAAAAGTATTAAGTAACATTTGAGCAAATAGGGAGCCTCCACTGGCTCGTTGTGCATTCATTTGACACTCCATGTCTCTTTGTTACTCACTTCTACAGAAGAAGACAAGTACCTTTAGAGTAGCACATCCTCTCACTGGGAGCTCACCTTCATAGCCTAATGAACATGTTGAAATTCAATGAATTTTAATTTGCCGTTATATTAGGACAAGAGATAAAAGTGAGGGGAGGGTTTATTAGAGGGCAAATTGGAAAGAGTGGAACCCGCTTCTTGGTTTTTTTTTCCCTTTGCTTGCTCTCCATGAAAGGAGAAAGAGAGGAAAAAGAAAACAATTAGTTTTCTGGATATTATCTTTATCTTAATAGATGGATTGGTATTTTAAAGGGAGAGTTCGCTTCTCTTTCTCAGTTTTTCTTGTGGCCTCTAATAAGTCTCATATTGTGAGGGAGAAGGCTCACATAAATCAAAAAGGGGAGGGAAGAAATAAAACAATTGGAAGGTACACAACAGGGTTCTGACAGTGTTGATGTTTTGTTTTTCTTGCCTCGCAGAGTAATCTTCTTGAAAGGGTGTTTTGTGAGAAATAACAAGAATGCGCGTTCCAACAAACCGGATTCGGCGGGTAGCAATCAGCTCGCACTTTTTTTTTGAATTTCAAAGACAAAATGTTGCTTTATTTTTGTGTGTCTGTTTCATGATACATTCTGCGGATCGTCTTTGTTCTACAAACAGTACTTCCAAGGAACCCTCATCGATATCAAGTTGTGTACTGGGATGCTATTTACGCGCACACACGTGCACAAACACGCTCGCTGCCTTTCGACTTTACACACACACACACACACACACACACGCTTGGAGCGCAGAGGTGCCCCAATGTGCTCTTGTGCAGCGTAGCGTAGTTATAATTAACAACTGGCCTAGTAAATTCTACCCTGCAACTGTGCCCGCCAGGCTCACTACTCCCTCCAACACAGATGGAAATCAAAACCAATGGGTTTGGCTCTGGCTGGGCATGAGGCATTTTTAGAAAACTCCTCACTTTAAGTCTTCATGGGAGAACTCTTCAATAGGATCCCTGCAAGAAAACGCCGGCATTTGGCAGGAGTGATTTTTTTCCCTCTCCCCCCCCTCCCTCACCCCTCCTCCCCCCTTTTGCACTGCAGAGGATATCAAGCTTCATCCGCGGAGAGGCCGGGCTGCGGGTAGTAGTCTGTCGGCCGCTATAAAGCATGGCTTTGTCATTGGGGGTGTCAGCATGAATTGTCACCTGTGAGCCACATCCATCATGTGGAACTATCAGCCGGAGTCAGTGTCTCATCTCCTTCTGTAGCCAACTTCCCCTGCGCTGCACTTTCTGCTCCTCGCGGGCTGGAGAGTAAAAACTACATGCGGGTTAAAGTAATCGATGGGACGAGGCCGCGTAATGTGTTACACACGATCATTCTCGCTAAAAAATAAAGCTTTGTGGAGGCTTTTTAAGGCATATTTTAGTTTACTGGATCATTGACGGCGTTAGATGAAGCCTCAGCTTTCTCACTGAGATGTTTCCAACAGCACATCATGACTTCTAGAGAAAATATGGACAGTAAACGATGATATTTATGATTATAACACACCACAGAAATGCCATCCTTCAATCGTTTTAGATGACTGGATGACCACCGAAATTCATCCATTTGTTCCTTGTACCACTGCTCACTGATCCTGCAAATTTCATAGAAATCTATTGAGGAACTTTTGAAATAATCCTGATCAGACTCCTGAAAGCATCAGCTCCTTGGCGAAGGTATAAAGCAAAGCATAGATTTCTGAAGCAGAGTTTTAACACTGGACACAGCGTGTTACATTCAAAAAGGGAAACTGTCAGCGAAAAACTACTTTCTGGAGAGAAATTAATCACAATACTCTAAACAATTAATGCACTCTTGTGCCTTTTAAAAATAATTATTTTTTCAAACTGTCATTATCAGTTTTTTGGGGTTTTTATTTTTTTCAGCGGTGGAAAATCTTCTGCTGTTTCTGTGGCAACTCGATTTCAAAGCTTGAGCGCTGAATGCCAGACATCACTGGATAAATGAAGGTTATGTAAGTCTGATGCCCAGAAATTATTGCAAATTGAAGACTGGTGGGCAGAGAAGAGAGGAAGGGGGGGGGGGGGGGGGATCT
>JAUESE010000098.1:5365661-5378107 GCA_032274725.1 Malacoctenus triangulatus
ATCTATCTATCTATCTATCTATCTATCTATCTATCTATCTATCTATCTATCTATCTATCTATCTATCTATCTTCCATACTTTACTGACGTGTGTGTGGCACTACAGGAGTGCTGCTGCCCATACATACAGTCAAAGCCCACAGAAATCAACTGAAGCAGAAAATTGGACGGCACATCCAAATTCCTCACTGGCCACTTTCCTTCCCTTTTTCACCCCCCCCCCCCCCAACCCCCCCACAACCAAGTGTTCTTGCTGCATTAGCGAAGGTCCTCCCACCTCTCAACGTGGTAGTTACGATGACGAGTGGCTTGCATAAGACTTGACTGGGACGTTTTTTATGGTTCGTCAAGCCTTCACCTTTGCTATCAATCTTCCGGGGCTCCATTTGAATCAAACATATTAATTTGTCCTAAAGATTTCACACTCAGACGGCAGCGGAACATGACAAAGACTGTATCTTCTCGCGGAATCAATTCCAAATGCAACCCTCTATGCACAGGTTCAATGAAGGCCATTTTTCCCATTCAGGCGGCTTACACTAAATCAATAGGATGACCTCAGTGCATACATTGTGTATCTACTGCAAATTAAAATGGATATTCAGCTTGGATCAGATATTGTTTATCAGCATTACTCAAGAGTCTATTCAAAATGTACTGAAATGGCACCGCTGCTAACATCTGTTGGCTCGATAAGTTTGTCTCAAACTTCTGCATCAAGAAGAAGTTGGGGACTCTTCTGAAATGTTATCAGAAAAGATGCCAATCAGACGTAACATTCCAACCATAGAGAGGTGAAGTGAAAAGCGCTGTCTCTTTGTAATGTCACCCGGAGGTGGGTGAAAGAAAGGAAAGGAAAGAAAGTCAAGTGCCGTGTTAAGAAGCAGGGAAAAGGGCAACGGTGAAGATTTCAGTCGGTCTGACTCTCGGCCATGTGGGATGGCGAGACGGTCGGTTTCACAGCGTCTCCACAACTGCTGCTGTTGAAGGGGCGTTCAAAGGCCACGGAGGTCAGTCACAAAAGTGGTCTAAGGGAACCAAAGCTTCTGTCTCCACCCCCACTACATGGCTATGTTTATAGATACACTATTTATTAGCCAATCTCATGCTAAAAAAAAGGGCTTTAAAAAAAATGTCCCCCCGGTTCTGAGTGGGAGGCTAAAGCAAATAATTGGAACACTTAATTTGATACATGGCTGATTCTGCCACCACGTTAAAAAAGACCGTCGGGCCCTGCTGTTTTGCTGCAGGTATACATCTCTATTTGTTCAATAATTCAACTGCTGAAATGCTTTATTCAGTAGAGCCCTCCAGCTCCCTCTAATTCTAAAATCTGCCGTTCGCACCATGGAGACAGTATTCGCGATGGGCAACAGCGTGTCCCCCACACCCAGCCCGGCGATTTTGATGGCGATTCACGACATCGACATCTCCATGATTATCGAAGAGACAAAGCGAGAATTGACCAGCGCGGCTGCCAAAACATTCCGGCACTGCTCATCACACTCCCTCATTTCCTGGAAGGGAAAATGGTCGCGGGCTGCGCGCCTGCCGTTTCTTCCTCCGCCAGCCATCAAGCAGCTGCAAGACAGTCAATTAGCCTGGCACCTCCCCTCTCAGCAGGCTCCTGGTTCCCCGAGTGTCAGTCAATGAAGAAAGCTGTCAGTCCTGCAGAGAGTCAATGAGGAAAAGAGGAAAAAAATCCCGGAGAATCGCATAATACCCCCACTGTGGCTCAAGGCGGTGTGAATGATTGGAGATGTTGAATCAGAGTCTGGTCTGGGGCCTGTTGGCGCTTTGCCTCACCCCACCGCCTCTGTTCTATGCCCGCCCGTCTGCTCCCGTGCTCATTTACAGTCAGCATGTGTTGTTTTTTTGATGCGATCCATTTTCCCCAGCCCTGCCACAGGCTTCTGCACGTCTGGCGTCCAGCTCCCTTCTGAGAGGAGGAGCGGGAGACGGGTACCTGCTGAGTCGAGCAAAGCTGCTCCATCACGGGCCTGATGCACCATAAAGGACCACAAAGGACGCCCAGAACCTATAGCGGCCTCTCGGGGATCATACTTTGTTGTTTTGACTAAGAAGAAAGGACATGATTGAAAAAAAAAAAAATTCGAGTCCAAAAAAAAAAAAAGTTGGAAACAGTCTTGCTTCGCATTGCTTTTCTTTGAAGAAGTTTTGGGCTTCAGGAAAAAGGATGCGGCGCATGAAGTGCGTTTGATCCTGCACAAAGTGCAAACGAGGCTTAGTAAAGTTAGACACTAATGGAAACAGTTTTCAAACAGTTTGTTGACTTAACTGGGAAAAAAAAAATTAAAATGTTATCGGCTTCTGAGGCAGGAAAAATATTCAAAATGAAGCAGTGGAAGTTGGAAGGACGTGCCTGTTCTTTACAAACGCCTAATTTGCTTCACATCACTTCTCTGTACCTTTCTACTTCCCTGTTGCCAAGTTTAACCACTGACTTCTATTTCTGGTAACCAAGCTACTCTGAAGATAGCAACACATCCGAGTAAATGACTTGTTCAAGAGTTTATATCGTGATCAGACCCTCTACTGTTGCATTGATATCTCAAGGTGGCAGTAAACAACCAGCACTGACTGCATTGCATGAAAAGGTCCAAACCTCGTATGTATATTTCCGAGTCCGTTTTGTTGCTTTTCATTGTTGGTAGTCTGTGTGCAAAGTCAACCACATGGTGTAAAAGGGCTGCACATTATTGCCTAATTAATTATAGACGTATCAGAGCACAACACTGAATAGACCAAAGGTCCACCCCCATTCTCTTTATGGAGAGCAGCACTCCCACCTTGTGCATCGCTTATTGAGAGGAGATGTACAAAATGTTTGGTAAAAGTGCCGTTCTGCAGTTCAATAAAATGTATACTATCGCACAAAAAGGAACCGTTAAGGTTCGGGACTGAAGACATCGACTGTGTAACGAGTCTTTTTTTTTTGACAAAGCACCTGCCAAGTGCAAACCGTTTTCAGCATCTGCTGTTAGATCCTGACTCATCCGGCCCTCCCGTTGGGAATATTGAAAATAAACAATAAAGTTACGACTGCCTCTTTTGTACTCACTCTGAGATGCACGTAGAAATCCTGCTGCAGGTATTTAATAACCTCGGGGGAGATACTCCTACAAACAGCTGGAAGCAACATACTTCAACTCCTAATAAGGATTGAGCAGAACACTTGTGTGTAACAAGCAACACTACCCACATAGCTATGATAACGCGACGTTCACTGAAGCCTGTAACTTGACAAAACAATGCTAAATAAACCAGTTTTTGGTTGTCACAATCTCCACTTCCAACATGGCAATGAACTGGTTTCATTTGATACCAGCATGTTCATAAAAACACATGAATCAGCGATTATATTGGCTCAAAACTACCAAATGATCCACTGCACATGGTGTTGTCATATGCTCGTCATGGCTCCAGACGCATGTTCATTTGGGTCACACGAATCAAGGTATACTCACCATGTAAGTTGTTGAATAATCTTCAGTTGAGGCTGGTTGAGTCTGTTGCAGCAGTGCAACAAGAGAGGCAGAATTCTTCGAGAAAGAGTAATTAGTATGCGAGTATGGCATATTAGTATGCCAATGCGCCTTTAGATCCAATTATAACCCCGTTCCCCTCTCCTCCCTTAACAACTCTTTAAGAGGAAAAACCCGAATTTCTTAGGCCGTCTTCCATCAAGCAATTTTATGGAAAATATGCAGGGATTTGTTCAGCTAAGCCACGAAGGAACATGGCAGAAATTCTAAACAAGCACTGAGAAAAGAGAAGTAAATCAGAAGGCGGTGGAGGAGGAAAAAGGGAGGAAGAAATGTGGGACACGCCGCAATAATAGACAGCGAGGCCAACTCTTTCCCAAAAAACTCCTCCGAGCATTTGAGCACCCATTCCCCAGGAGGGAGAGCGGCTCCGAGCCCCCTGTACACTCACACAAAGCACACCTGGGGAATAGGAGCGCCGCTGAGACCGCCAGCTGAGTGGTGGACCGAGACTCCAACTTGCACAGCAGGTATTATTATAAAGGAGAGGGAGATGAAAGAGGAGCGAAGGAGAGGGATGGTCATTAAACATGTCGCAAAATGAAAACGAGAAGAAAAATGTTTGCTGTTGTGTTCTGTCGTTCCCCCCAAACTGAAGCTGGGCTGTGTTAACCTACGAAATTCAGCATTCGTTTAACTAACTGCAATACTATCGAACGCTTGTATCTTTCAATATTTATGAAAAAATACAGGCAAATTTGAAGAGAACATTAGAGTATGTTATATAAGATAAATAGAGACGAATTGTGGGTTTGGAGCTCGTCACAAATGTGCATGAAGCTTAGTTAGAATCTTTTGATGCTAACAGCTGCACCACAGCCTGAGACTGGAATATGCCCCGAAGTCTGTGACTTACAGAGGAATCTGTGAGTGATGGATTACTGTGTACCCTGCAGAAGTGCTTATCCCACTCCGATCCCACTCCAGACCTAAATTTTGATTGAGAAGTGACAAACCGGCTTTCATTCTTGTTGGACGCCTGATGATGTGTTGGTGAGTGTAGCCCAGGCGTTCCCAGGTTGGTGGATCGGGATGTAAACTCCACCAGCAGCCACTGGTGTTATTAGAATTTCCTGGGGCGGGTAAAGAGGGGAGATGCTCCGTGCGCGAGCACGATTTTACCAGGGGGCTCGTTAGACGCGCATCAAGTTGGAGCCTGTCATAACTGAGCGGTGTGCACCTCTCGGGCGCTGGGGGGCCTGGGGCCTCCGCCGTTCACCTCACACCTCGCTAATGGCCATCTGTGGTCATTATGGCCCACCAATGAGTCATGGCCGCGCTTCTGAATGCAGCCTCTGCTTCTCCAGCGCCGCTGCGGCGCGTTCCTCCACAGCGCTGCAACCGCTGCTGCCACTATCACTGCTGCTGCTGCTGCTGCAGTCGTCTCTATTGATGTTTATCTGCTCGTTCTAGCCTCTCAAACACACCACACTGACACACCAGTAAGCCCGCAGTCATGCAAGGCGTTGTTTATTTGCCAGCGAGATGGGTTGCGATACACGGATACGCATGCCAAATATGGACCCTCTAATGGTAGACATTCTCACGCTGTTCCTCCTCGGAGAGCTCATCCTTTTTTATTCTGGTTCAATCCGACACTCTTACGCCGCATCTCCTCCTCCTCCTCCTCCTCTCCGGGCTCCTTCAATCTTTCTGTCTTTCTGCACTCTCACCAGTATATCAGCCAGCGTCCGGGCCCAGCTGGATTAGATCACTGTGGGTAAACCCTCGGCCGTGTTCCATCAGCGCCCAGAATGGCGGGACGTTTCATCGAAAAAACTCATTCCTCATGTGAGAACTAATGCACTGCAGGCGAAGTCCTGGCCGTGCCAGGGCCACGATATGTGGATTCAGCTACTGCTGCCCCCTGATAAAAAACCCCCAGCCGAAAAATAAAACAGCACAAACCATAAAGGGGGTGTGCATGTGGGGGGGGAGAAATTTATCGGCCTGCAGCCCGGACCAGTGGCAACTTTATCTGTTTGTGTGCAGGGGCGGACAGCTACATTTTCCACAATGTGTGGTTACATGCCCCACTGTGTGAGGATGCATTTATATGAGTGTTTTTCAGTATGTGGTGTGCATCAATGGTAGTGTCCAATCATGTCCCAACATCAGCGCGTGTCCATGCATTCTTTGTCATTAACAGGGCAGTGTGTGTGCGTTCGTGCGAGCGTGTGTGTGTGTGGGGGTCAACACTGAGTCCAGTCTTGTGCGCTGTGTGGCAGTGGTGACTCACTTTTTGAACTGTGAAAGATTCAGTATCTTGAAGCTTTTATGTTGTTTAAACAACCTGATAACTTATTAAACAATAAACCAATAAAGGATGTTAGACAGAATCAATCGACCAGAATGAATCAGCAATTATATTGGCTGTTACATTTTTCTTGCTAAAAAATAGTGACTCTTACTAACAAGACAACAAGCAAACAACATTTTTGCAACCCTGGAAATGGTTGGTTATTAGGCAACACCTTCAAGCTATCTGCAAGTTAATGAAATCTATCAGGCACTAAATACATTTCAAGATGTAGCGTGGTTTTGCTGCTAAATGTAGATGCAGCAAAACTGTCAAAGCAAAAGGTCAATTAGTATGCAGCGAAGTGGTTGTGGTGAATTGTTTTTGGCCATTTTGGGTTTTGTGGATATTTTTCCAGAAGCCCGCCTTCTCATTTTTTTTTCTCTCTGAGAGTGATTTATTCAGCTGTTGCTCCTGTTTGAAGAGGTTATGATCCAATCACGTGTGTTTCCTGGCCTCCCCACTAGTCGGCAGCTCCCTGCAGGGTTTTTTTTTTCCACAAACTTTGTAACGCAGCCAGCCTCCCCGTGGCTTCAATAATTACGCCACCCATCAGGACGGAGAGTGAAAAGGAATACCAATGAGTGGAGAGAATGAGGACGACAAAGCTGCCACAACAGCGCTAATTTATATGTGCTTGGACAAAGCCTTGTCACAAGCGAGGCGACCAATCCTGAAGGATGAAACCACTCATAGCCGATGGAATATAACAGCTAACCCATACAAATAAAATTACACAGCATTCAGCTCTGGGCAGTGGGAAAAGAAAAAGACCCCCGCGAAGAGAAAACTGGATGTCAAATTTAATTTGACAGACAGCACTATTTTTTTTTTTTTAAATCTCATTTACTCTGCACAGATTTCTCATTTCAGCCATCAAATTGACAATTGTGGCATGTGGCCAAGTTTTGGCAGTGGAAGACGCGAGCAGACATTGTATCTGGGGTGACTGCAAGGATATATTCTGTCACTCGTTGCAGTTCAGAGGGGAACCATTTCTCTTTCTCCGGGTGGGAGGAGGAGAGCGGACCAGTGAAGAATGATGAAGCAGCAATCATACAGAACGTCCATCTGGCGCCGCCAACTTTGAGCGCCGGGGCCTGTTGGGAGAGCGAGAGGCTCGGCTCAAGTCTTCTTAGACAGGCCATTATCTGGGCCAGATTCCCTAACCTTGGGGGCAGAGCATGCAGTGATAGCTTCCATCCCAAAGGGAGATGGGAAGATCGACAGAAACGGAGACACATGAGACTCGGAGGGAAATGAGAAATCTGCATCCCTGCTTGGCCGCGGCTTTACGGGGAACAAGTTCTGTGTTTTCATTGATAAATGGCTGCGCAGAGAGTGAGTGGGCATTGTGCCGCACTCTATCATCCAAACAACAGTATCTCTCTCAGGGAGTCCTTCCGTTTCCAAACCACCCCCACTGGCTGTGGCTTCGGACGGATGTGCCAAGCCTTCTCGCCTGTAGCCGCCAAACACAGAATTACCCGTTGCTTGCTTGCTCTTCCCCTCATTTCCTTCCCGTCGTTGCCTTTTTCCGACGTCTCTCCTTCAGTCGAATGAGGCGACTGACAGGCAGACGGGCAGATGGGAATCGGCAGTGTTCCCTGGGCCGAAAGCTAATTGGGAGAGACTGGAAAAGGATTTGGAACTGCTCGCCGGCCCTGACATGATGAGAAAATCAATGCACACTTCCACTGTATTTGCATCACGCAAACTGAGGGGCCGTCGTCTAATGCCGCCTCTGCTGGGAGTCATTAGGAGTTTGGTTTCAACTCTGACCCCCTCGGTGTGACTGGCCCAGCTCAAGACTGATCGAATCGAGCACAGCTGACCATGTGGGAGCCCGAGTGCAGATATATGAGAGCTCAGCAGGATTTCTTACGACAACCAAGCGAGCAGTTGCACAATCAAACTGTTGCACATCTTTCTATGCCAGCAATTGACCTATTTGGCATTGTGAAGACTAATTGAGCACATAAGCCTGATATATTCCAATATCTGAAGGCTCCCAATGACCTTCGAAGCCTCTTTTATTCTTGTGTGCATGCGTGTGTGTGTATGTGTGCAAAACTTGTTTTGCTATCAAGAAGCTGAAACTTGCTCTATTTAAAAAATGTGCTGCCCCTAAAATTAGCTCGCAATTTCTCAGGCAAGTGAAAAAATCCACTAATAGTAAAAAATCCAGTTTTGCAGTGTAAAGGAGAACACTCGTTTTTGATTTTTTTTTTTTTTTACTCCACCAGCTGCTCATTTACTTCAGAACTGCATAACTAACATAAAAGGCTGACAAAGCAAAAAGCACAGAATCTATTGAACAGTCGACGCAATGCCAAGTGACTCCAGTCCATTGATTAGCATCGTGTATCTGTGTTTTAACTGAACGTTTAACACTTTTTCTGTTGACAAATCAGTGCATGTACTGATTAAATAATGCAGGATGGACTCCTGGGATGCCTGTGATCAATGGAGCAATGTTTGTTTTCAACATATTGATTCGAAACAGAAAAAAAAGATTCAAAAAGTGGCAAAGCAAAGAAAAAGAAAGAGACAAAAGGAGACAAAATTAGGTAATTGATTTTAGGAATGAGTAATGCTTTGGCCCTATTTCAGCCTGGGCTCAGTTTCTATAGAAAAAGTCAAAGATTTAAAGTATCATGGCTTCGACTGCCGGTGATTTCGGACTTTAATTGAGGATACAGTTTGGCCAACAGAGGCTGCTGTGTCCAACAAGTTCCGTTTTCTTAGTGTTTCAACAGAGGCCTTTGTTGAAGTATTGATGGAAATAAATGCAATCTATAGAAGCACAACTGCAATTTTTTAGAGTCCAGTTAAGTTTTGGAGGCTGCACTCGCTGTCTTTAGGAGTAATCTTACTTTCCAAAATGTCTGTGCTGAAATATCTTTAAAGAGGTCAACTGAAATCAAATGGTAAGACTGAGAGAGCCATTGTTTCTTTGCCTCAATGACATTCAATAGTTTCATCTACCATTGAGTGTAAAAACTGCAAGGTAATATAGTAAAATAGCATTAAAAAATTAGCTCCATGGATAGTAAACTGAAGCCACATTTCGATGGCTTTGCTCAAAGTCAATATAGTACCTGGAAACATAACAGCCTGGTGAAAGTCTATATGTACAGGGGGAGAGGGAGCAAAAGGGGGAGTGGTAGAGTGTGAACGTGTGCTTCTGAGGAAAGAAAAAAAAACCACCTGCAGCTTCCAAGATGAGAGATGCCGGAATGTGACATAAATGCACAGCCTCAAGAATCTGTAAGGCTACGGGGGGACTGTGTCTGCCTGCATGGAACAGATTGGCCCCATCATTTTCCAGCAGCGTGACAATAGAAAAGTGGCCTTTGATTTCTCCTAGGACGGCTTTCTTCTTTCTACATCAAAATGTCTACAAGCTATCAACCCCCGACAATACTCTCAAACAGTTTGCACAGCGTTCACCAGACGACCCTTCCTGAATCAGTGTCCCAGTGAGCTAAAAGCAACACTTGGTTTGGTGACACTTCTTAAAGAGTCACTTCAGGCAAATCAGAAATAAAAAAGGATTTCTTTTCTTGCAAATATACAAAAGCGTGAGCCTTCAAAACAAAAGCAACAGGCAGTTTCTCAGTTCTGCATTTGAATATGTGTCTTTGGGTTTTTCATTAAAGCAATTCTAATTTTGACTGCCGCATTTCAGGCAAAGCCTCGGAATTCACCTGTGACGTCTGTTCCTTATCTTGGATCCTGGGCCACAAACTAGAAATTACTGCACACGTATATCATTCTACATTAAATATAAGGATTTTTTTTAGCTGGAAGGAAAAGTCTTTATTTTAAAAACAGATCCCAGAACACGGATTGGGAACCACTGCTTTCCCTAAAACGAGTTAAACTAACTCAGACGACTGATGAAATCCCTCTGACAATGGACAATAGAATTCTTGAGGATTAACGCTTATGTATCTGCTTGAAGCTTCAAGCAACACAAGGAATTCTGAGTCCTGGTGGTTGTACGTGGGTGGCTGAATACATTTTGAGGATGGATATTGTTAAAGCGAAGGATAGAAATGCGCCGCTGTCTGCATGGACGGATACTGCATTTTTCTGATTTGGCTGAATCGACCTTTCACACATGCACGCTAAAGCAATGATAACTTTGCACACGGGAGTTCAGATGAACATGTGTTTTTGAACCACTGGCACCGAACGTCGTCTGCGCGTCGGTACGCAGCCGGCGCTTTATCCTGGATCACCTGGCTGAAACGTTTCATCCCGGGGATTTCATGGAAAGCGCAGGAAAAGGTCCTAAATCCAATAGGTTGTTATCTTTATGGACAGCCTCGGGATCTTAACCTGCGCACTCTTTGTTCTGTTTTCTGATTTCCTGCATGCAACTCTCTTTTCTTCCCTGTCCCGCACCGAACACGCTTGGCAGAAGCGCAAAGTAAACGCAATCATGACAACTCGATTGTTTTGACTTCAGCCGAGATGTTAAACACAGATGCAAGACATTGGAGGCGCCGATGGCACGGCAGACTATAAATTTACTCGCGCTGCCAGTGTTTTATGTAGAACAAGCCGAGTGACGATCAAAAAGGCTCAGCTTGATGCGAGCAGAATTAAGCAGAGACAAAGAGGCAGAGATGAGAGATTGTTCTCACAGCGTGGACGAATCAAGCATCCCTCTCTTTCATGTGCGGGAGGCGCGGATACTTGCGCGCTCGCACTTTATCCCAATGTAAAAGCGTGACGCGCGTTCAGCAAAAAGATGGGAAAATCTTCCCAGTTGTCATGGAAACATCTGCTGTCCTGGTGACATTGCCCTTATTGTGACAGGCACCTCTTTCACAACGACAGGTGAAATGAAAAACAGCCAACTCTCATTCACTACCAGTCAGCCATTATATATGAACCCTGCTCCCACCCAGCCACCACCAGCACCACACCTTCCCGACCCCCCACCCACCCCCAACCTCCCCCGTTTCCTCCCCCTCTCAACCATTTCCCCTCTTTTCATTTGCTGCTCCCATCTTAGGAAGACAAACCTCCATGTCTGTCTCCCGCTCGCTCAAACAAACCCCAACACAAACTCCGAGAAGTTGTTTATAGTGTGCAGACAGCTTCCTCCTGGGGTTCTCGTGTCCCAGAAAGCCTTGCAAATGCAGGGGGGGGGGATTAGCTCTCAGAGATCTTTTTTTTTCCTTCACCCAATCTTTTTCCCCCTCAAATACTCAAGAAATGCATGCAAATGTGTGAATGTTGCTCATCACCCGCTTTGAATTCTTGCATTTCACACTTCACTGTGGATTATTTTCCATCCATGTAAGAAGTGATACGAGGAGAAATACTTGAATGCCCGAGGGGGGGCTCCAATGAGATTGACAGGTGACAACGACACAACTATAATAAATTGATGCATCTCGCCATCTATATGTATATCTATATACATATATATGTATATGTATATATATCCTTGCTATGTGTGAATTCTTGGATACCAGTAAACTAAAGCAAAAACCGAGAGGAACTGTTTATTTTTGCATTCGTGTGCAAGTTGTTTTACTGACATTTCTTCCAAATCAAGACAAGTTACACATAACTACCAGAACTCTTTACTCATGTGGTTTGTTTTGAAATGACATCAAATTGTGCCCGAGCGGAGTTCCTGTGAGCAACACTCTCATTCGCTGAAAAGACATGAAAAAGCAGCGCTTTAACTTTTGAAAAAAAAAGTGTTTTTAGCAGTGATTTCATCAGCACATTTTTTTGGGTGAGGCACACTCACTGCAAACACCTGATTTAAGGGATTTTCTGCATGTCTTTCTTGTGAATTCTCCCCATTGATTTCCCTGTGAGTGATGCAAGAACAGTGAAAAAGCATTAAACGTTCAGCAAACAATGCAGGATACTGCTCAAAATATTTGAATATGTTTTCAGGGACTCACCAGCGCCAACAAGCACAAGACAAAACAAATTGTGGGACTGTAAACAGGAATCCAGATTCTCCACAAGTGAAAGAAGGCACAGCTGCGTGTTCTTGAATAAACTCAGCTGTTGCGTATCTGAAACTCAATTTGACAGGTTTGTGTGACAGTTGGAAGCAATCACAGAATTTATGAGGGAGAGTCCTTCAAGAGTTTCGGTAGCAGGTGACACCTGGCAGGATTGGACCAACAGTCTTAATCACGATGCCAAGACGCTCAGACTCGGTCCCTTTTTGGCGGCAAACAAATTGTGAAGAATTGCTGTTGTGTGCGATTTTACAGTGTGCATGTTTTTACTGAGACTGCATCTCCCACCTGAACTTCTTTGGACGTCAGCTGGTGGGCGGGGTCACCCTCCAACCCCATAGGGTCAAAGTGTGCTTGAGCACGACACTGAACTCCAAGTCGCTCCCTAAGGGTGTGTGGGCATTAATTGCAGCTGTAAAGACTCATGTGCAACAATCTGTAACAAAAATCTTGAGGCTTGCTGCACAGCTAAAAGTCCATTTACCATTTAATATAAGGTGAATCCCTGCAATTTGCAGCTGTAGTGTATTTACAGAGAACAGTAAATTACTGCTAAGAAGCACAGAACTGGTAATA